>CM035178.1:715430-727992 GCA_020233015.1 Callinectes sapidus | reverse complement strand
GTGGTGGTGGGGGTGGTGGTGTTACTGGTGAGGGAAGGACATGAAAATGACAACAAAAAGATGTTGAGTGGGTAAAAGAAAGAAGAATATGAATAACTACACCATTACCATCACTCTATGAGAATGTACCATTACCACCATTAACACACATAAACACACACACACACACACACACACTTGCATTCAATAGTCACAATCTAACCCTTTCAAATCACTCGCCTTACGATGCTCTCTCTCTCTCTCTCTCTCTCTCTCTCTCTCTCTCTCTCTCTCTCTCTCTCTCTCTCTCTCTCTCTCTCTCTCTCTCTCCGAATAGCACATCTCATTACATATCATGTTGTCATCTTAATTCCAAGTAGTACTTTTATGTTCATATTAAATAGTTTGACAATAAGTCTCTGGTAAACTCTGGAACTCTTTACCTGCTTCTGTATTTCACACTTTCTATGACTTGACTTAATTAATTTAAGAGGGACATTTCTAGACATTTGTCCCTCACTTTCGGCTAATTCTTTCGGACCTACAAGAGGACTGGCAAATTAGTGATCCTTTTTTATTGACCTTTTTGCCTTTGGTCAGTTTCTTTTCTTACATAAAAGAATGTTAAATCAGTAATAAGATAATAATGTAATATTCACAACCTTCTAAAACTGAAGTATTTAAAAATGCGTTTCTTTACATCAAACGAGATATCTCTGTTGTTATTAACGAAAGATATAGATTTTAACAGATGACATCATATTTTCATCATCACGTGTTCAGACACTTGTGATGAATTGCTATAGCAAGTGAAAGGGGTTCCTAAAAATATAAATCTGTCACTCCACTCTACATTAAAACCACACAAAACAAAACATCTACGAGCATACACAATACTGTTGATAGCAAAAAATTTCGTTTTTTTTGGCATTCATGTTCAAAACATTATTACAAGAAAATACATAAGACCATGAGAATAAGCGACATTGGCGTGTTAGAGAGCGTAGTGAAGACAGACGAGAGGATAGACTGTTATTAGTGCTTCAGCACTCCATCCATAAACTTTGTTCACCGCTGAGCCACAGCACAGCAAGGTTTTCTTTTTTCGGACAACAGTCAGAACAAAACGGTCAAGAAACTGTTTGCGTGACTCGCCAGTGTGGCACAGCAGCAGCAGAGTGTACGGCTGTCTGTCCCGCTCCACGCCAGGTGCTGCTGCTGGGGGAGGAAAGGAGGAGGCGCCGCGCTGCTTCCTTCACGTTCCCCAGGAGGAAGCACATGGGGGTGGGGAGGGCTGGGAGCAGAGCCCTCAGTCCTGCCAGCGTGGCCAACGGGGTCCTGGGGTGCTGGGAGGACGCCAGCAGACCATCGCCACGGCGCGCTGCGTGGCGAACCAACCAACGGGTGGACGGATGTGTTGAGGAAAGAAGTGGCGTGCGTTGGTCGCCTTCCTGCAGGTTTTGGCGTGTACCACTGCAGGACGCCGCCTGCCTCAGGTCCGGGTGAGGTGAGGTGAGGGGACCTAAGAGGGTCCAGTAGGGCCTCGCAGCCCAGCTCAGCTGTGGTAGGCGTCTGGCTGTGGGTGGTGCCGACCACCTCCCTAGCCGGAGATATTTCATCATGACAAAGAGGGGTGGCAGGGAGTGAGGGCAGCGATAGGCCTTGCCCTCTGGCTTGACACTAACGTAGCAGAACCACAGGTCAGGAGACCCTCGAAAAAAGGTCACCATGTTGTACCTGGAGTCTGACCTCAGGTGACCTGCCACTCCTCGATCGATGCAACATCTACTAGGATTGCTGATAACAATAGATGTTGATGTTGTTGTTGTTGTTGTTGTTGTTGTTATTGTTGTTGTTGTTGTTGCTGTGCGGGTTGTGTGCAATGCAGACCTATCGGCAATCCAGGGGTCAGTAACACCGTCGGTCTGTTTACAACCTGCGTTCTAACAGACCGGGTCACCTACACAGTTATTGTTTGGATTCACCGTTGTGTTTCTCGTGGTCTTTGTTTGAAGACGCGCAAACAATCCCTGGAGAAAGTAAGACTGAATCCAAACCAACACTTCGAGGGTTCTGAATTGTTAGAACAAAGGTTAGTTGAGTCGCCGCATCGAAAGTTGATTATTTTGTAAGTTACTGACCCTAGGCGGCCATATTGTAAAGGCTGCAACATACGATAAACACAGCAGCAGCAGCAGCTGCAGCAGCTGCAGCAACAGCAGAAGCAGCAGCAGCGGCGACAGCAGTGGCAGCAGCAGTAGCGGCGGCAGCAATAGCGGCGACAGCAATAGCAGTGGAAGCAGCCGCAGCTGTGGCAGTCGAAGCCGCAGTAGTGGCAACAGCAGGCGGCAGCAGTGGTGGCGGGAGCAACAGCAGCGGCAGCAGCCGTAGCAGTTGCAGCCGCAGCAGTTGCAGCCGCAGCAGTCGCAGCTGCAGCAGTGGCAGCAGCAGCGGCAGCAGCAGCAGCGGCGGCAGCAACAGCGGCGGCAGCAGCAGCAGCAGTCGCAGCCGCAGCAGTCGCAGCCGCAGCAGTCGCAGACGCGGCAGTCGCAGCAGCAGCAGAGGCGGCAGCAGCAGCGGCGGCAGCAGCAGCGGCGGCAACAGCCGCAGCAGTCGCAGTCGCAGCAGTAGCAGCCGCAGCAGTCGTAGCCGAAGCAGTCGCAGCCGCAGCAGTTGCAGCCGCGGCAGTTGCAGCTGCAGCAGTGTCAGCAGCAGCAGAGGCGGCAGCAGCAGCGGTGGCAGCAGCAGCAGCAGCAGCAAAAGCAGCGGCAGCAGCCGCAGCAGTCACAACAGCAGCAGTTGCAGCCGTGGCAGTCGCTGCAGCAGCAGTCGCAGCCGCGGCAGTCGCTGCAGCAGCAGTCGTAGCAGCAGCAGTCGCAGCCGCGGCAGTCGCTGCAGTAGCAGTGGCAGCCGCGGCAGTCGCTGCAGCAGCAGTCGCAGCCGCGGCAGTCGCTGCAGCAGCAGTCGCAGCAGCAGCAGTCGCAGCCGCAGCAGTCGTAACCGCAGCAGTCGCAGCCGCAGCAGTTGCAGCCGCAGCAGCAGCAGCAACACACCCTGCCGCCACAGGAAAGCATTCCTTGCATTGCCGTCCATGGCGGCGGCTAATACCAACACCCTCTCCCTCTCCTTGTCTCTCTTCCTCTCTCTATCCCTGCACCACCTCCACACTTCAGGCCTCTCCGGCCATGCTGTGACACACAGGGTCTCTGTCCGCTGACCGCTGGCTGCTGTCCCTCGCAACCCCGCGCATCGCGGCAGGAAACACAGCATAAGCCACAAAGGTCATCATTCATCACACACATAATATTTTTTTTCTTTCTTTTCAGACTAAGAAATATTTATAATAGTCAATCTCTCTCTCTCTCTCTCTCTCTCTCTCTCTCTCTCTCTCTCTCTCTCTCTCTCTCTCTCTCTCTCTCTCTCTCTCTCTCTCTCTCTCTCTCTCTCATATGTGTATATGTGTATGCACATGTATGTGTATGTATTATGCCTTTATGTATATGTAGGTATTTATGCATGTATGTGCATATACACATGTGTATATACGTGTTTATGCATCTATATGTACACCAACTATTGATCTCACCCTGGTTGTGAAGGGTTGTATCCCCAATTTCCTATAAGTTCAATAGATTCTATGTATGTATATATATACTGTATATATATATATATCTATATATATATCTCTATATATATATTCTATATATATATATATTATATATATATATATAATATATATATATATATATATATATCTATCATCTATATATATATATATATATATATATACGGTGTTATTCACCACGGTCGCCTGCAGGTCACCCAGCCAGCCTTTCCCTACGGAGCTAGCTCAGAGCTCATAGACCGATCTTTGGGTAGGGCTGAGACCACATCACACACCACACACCGGGACAGCGAGGCAACAAGCCCTCGAAATACATCCTGTATGTACTTGGTGCTGCTGCTGTGTGGGTGAACAGGGGCTGCATACACATTAATCAAAAGGCTCTTTGCCCATTTGCCTTGCATCATTGATTCTGAGTAGCCAGCACCTAAGAGATCATGTAAATCTTGCATTACAACCCGTGCAGACATAGCGTGATGAGCCACGAGATACGCCACCACCTATGATTAGAGAGACGCTGGTAAAATGGCATAAATCAGATCTTCAAAAGAGATGCCGAGCTTTGGGGGTCAATAAAGTATGGGTAAGAAAAGACCAGTTCTTTGACATGATCCTGCAAGCCTCCAGGACAGAAACGTTAGTTAAACCAACACAAAACTTGACAACACCAACACCATCGTGACCCACGCTTACCGCTCCTCCGTCCCTTACGCGTGACGCTGCCACTCAGCCAGCCAGCCAGCCAGCCTTGGCAGCGCTGAACCACTTTCGCACATTGACACTCAGCCAGCCAGCCAGCCAGCCTTGGCAGCGCTGAACCACTTTCGTAAGCCGACACTCAGCCAGCCAGCCTTGGCAGCGCTGAACCACTTTCGCACGCCAACACTCAGCCAGCCAGCCTTGGCAGCGCTGAACCACTTTCGCACGCCGACACTCAGCCAGCCAGCCTTGGCGGCGCTCAGCCATCTCCACACGCCGCCATTCAGTGAGCTACCCAAGGATTCTCTAAGAAGGATACCAAGCCGTGAATTATACCTTGGAGGAAAGATCAAGGCGCCACAGTGGCCACTGACGGAGGCTAAAAGATAGAGAATGGAACCCATTTTCTCTGTTTCACAAGGGATGGCTATATTGTTTTGCTTAATTTTTCGCCCTCCTTTTCTTATATTAGTCGTATTCATTCATAGTCGTACTCATTCATAGGTACATTGATACATATACATATATATTAATATATTTTATTGTGTAATATCGGTTACATAAAATCAATAGCCATAATGACTAGATTAATTCTGAAACGGTAAACATAATCTTAATGCCTCATAAGCATTGAATTTCATACCTGCAATGTTATGACAAGAATAATCATTGCATTCACATAACAAAATTATTGATAGAACACACACACACACACACTATTGAAGACCCTGCACAACTGTGTGTGTCGGGGCGTGCGTCTATGGCCCAGTGGCCCTGCAGCTCCTGCCTCGTGCTGCCTCGTCGCCTGGCCTGGGCCAGAATGGGGCCCACAGTGTGTTGTTGCTACTGTCGCCATGTGCTAAACGCGAGGGAGGCAGGCAGCGAGGAAGGGAGGGAGGCTCGCTGCTCCACGTGTCGCCTCGCCCATGGTAACAACAGGATGGTGGTCTTTCCAGGCACCCCCCCAAGTGGGAACCGCCTTGCCGTGGTGGGGGGGCTTGCGTGTCCCTATGACCTGGCGAGCTGGACTAGAGGGGGCTTTGGCCCCTGCTCCGCCCCAGGTTGGGGGGAGAGGGCTTCCCATGCTAGGAAGGTCGCCAGCGAGGGACCAGACTAAATGGTTCCTGACGTAGGCTGCCAGTACGGGTCATCAGTGCCGCCCGCCAGGGGGACCGCCCTCTATGGGCCGTCCTGTGTTGGATGGTTGGGTGTCTGGGCCGGAGGACGTGCGGGAGGGGGTCTTAGCACCGTCGTGGGCAAACTTTCGAGCCATGGGGGCTGCTTTTTTAAACGAGCAGTCCCGTGGGGGACGAGGTACCCCGCCCGCGGCGGCCAGCGCTCGGTCCTCTCGTCTGTCCGGTAGGCGGTAGCTCTTGGCCCCTGGGGCCAACCTTCTCTATCTTTCTCTTTCATGGATAAAGACTCAATTTCACCTTCCCCTCGAGTGGTGGGCGACCAGGCCCTCGGGGTGGATTCCACTGGTCTTTGTGGGTCTCCTGCGCTTGCTTCTGGGGGACGAGATGTCCTCCTACTTAGAGATGTCCCTGAACATCTTACATACAGGGCTCTCCACGATCTCGTAAAGCCCTACGGGGATGTGGCCCGGATTCGGCTCATTTATGAGACCGACGGGTCGAATCGGTGTTATGTGACTTTCCCCACCGCTGTCCAGGCGCGTTCGGCTTTTGACGCGTCTGGCACTTTTGGCTTTTCTGCCCCTCGCCCTGAACTCCTAGCCTCTGCGAACGTGGCCGAGTCTGACTCTGACTACGTTCCGAACATCGTCGAACGAGTTGCTGAGGAGGCCTCCAAGGGGGTTCGCCAGGCCCCTACCCCGCGGTGGTTCCTTGCCTACTTCCGGGGTGGCAAGGGTAACTTCATACGTGCTTGCCCGTTTGTCGAGAGGGAGTTTGGCACCGTTCCTAAAGAGAATCTGCGTCGGTATGGTAAGGCTCTTTTAATAAGAGCGAAGGACTTGACCCAAGCAAAGATGCCCCTCAATTTTAGGTGTGATCCACAGTGCATGTTTGATGCCATCCGCCCCCACCGTACCTTCAACTATTGTAGGGGTATAGTGTTCAACTATGACCTGTGGGAGTTTCCGGAGGAGGCGATACGCGCCATGTGTCCTCAGACTGTGCAGAAGGTGTGGAAGGTGAACGGGAGAGGCAATATGGTTGTTTTGACTTTCTTTGGTTCGGTCTTACCAGATTATGTACAAGTTGGTCCTCTCCATCTCAGGGTGAAGCCCTTTCTTGACAGACCTCTGCAGTGCTTTAACTGCTATGAATTTGGCCATGGCAGGAAGCATTGCACTTCCTCCTCTCGCTGTGGCCGTTGCTCTGTTTTAGGCTCCCATGGCATTGATAACTGTGAAGCCGATCCTTACTGTTTCCACTGCCGGTCAGATCACCAGTTACGTTCCAGGGATTGTCCGAGATATCGTCTAGAACAGGATGTCCTCCATCTTGCGAACACTTCCTTTATTAGTATTGGCAGTGCTCGCCGTGAGCTTTCCTATAGGCAAGGACGGAGTGGGGAGGCCAAGTCCTACTCCGCTGCAATTGGTTCACGATTGCCTTTGTCGCAGTCTCCCCCCTCTCTTTCTGTTCCCTTAGGCGTCCCTGTCCGAAATACGTTTTCTGTGTTGGAAGGCTCGGGCGACGGTACACCAGCGGTTCCTGATCTGCCTCCTTCTCGCGCTGACTCCTGCCCTACTCCGGCGCCGCTTCCGCCACGGAGTCCTAGGCGCAGGGACCGTCAGCGGGCTACCAATAAACGACAACATGGTTCCGCTGATTCGGTTGAGCTGTTGCAACTGCCTCCGACTAAGGTTGCTGTCGGTCGTACTCCTCGTGGGCGTTCTGCCGACAGGGTCCCGTCGACGTCTGCGGTTACTAGTGACGGTTTTCCAGTACGTTCTGCTTCGCTGGGTCGTACTGATGTTCCTGATGTTCCTGTGACTGTTGATATGGAGGTTTCTCAAGGGGGTCCGTTGCCCCAACCTTTAGGTAGTCCTGTATCTCCAGACCCTGTACTTTCTGACCGCTCTGCTCGTCCAGTCTCACCTCTGCCTTCTGGTGGTGTGTCGCCCACCAAAGGTGCAGTCGTTCCTGTTAAAGTAGTTCACCGTCCAAAGGTTGCGACCGGTCGGTCCAGCCCTTCTTCTCGTTCCCGACATCCTCTAGTGCGGGCTTCTGGTCTTCCCGGTTCTCGTCTTGTCACGGTACCTTTTGGTGAACGTGAAAAGAAGGGCAAGTCCCTGAAAGGGACGCGGACTCCCCACTAGTTATCTTCCGGTTCTTACAGTGGAATTGTAGAGGTCTTCGAGCCTCGTGGGAGGAACTCCGTTGTTTAATATCCCGGTTCTCTCCTGAATGCATTTGTTTACAGGAGACGATGCTCGGCGACCTCTCTCACTGTAGTCCTCCTGGTTATCGTTCCTTTTTTAGTAAACCTTTTCCAGGTCAGGGCCACCACGGTGGCACGGCGATTTTACTTCGTAACGATGTGCCTTTTGTCAGCCAACGGCTTCGCACGCCTGTGCAGGCTGTTGCTGTCAAAGTATTTCTGGGCAGGTTCTACACCCTGTGTAGCCTGTACCTCCCTCCCGGTGTTCCTGTAGTAAAGCCTGACCTGGTCGCCCTAGCTCATGAACTCTCTTCTCCGTTTCTTATTTTGGGTGATTTTAACGGTCGCCATCCCTTGTGGGATGATAACGCTACTAACCCTCGTGGCATTTTAATCGCATCTTTTATTGATGACGAGGGTCTTGAGGTTTTAAATTCTGGTGATGTGACACACTTTCATAGTCCGACGGGGACTTTTACTTCTATTGACGTCTCCCTCTGTACTTCGAATTGTCTTCTTGATTTTACCTGGCGGGTCCTCCCGGATTTGTACGGAAGTGACCATTTCCCGATTTTAATAGAGTCCCTTGACTCCGAGCCGCAGTCTCGCCCTCCTCGCTGGCGTTTAGATAAGGCGGATTGGCAACGTTTTGAGGACTTAAGTTCTCATGTTGGTCTGATTTCTGACTTTGGTTCTTGTAATGAGGCTGCCGATTACTTTGCTGATTTCTTGCATTCTGCAGCTCTTCAGTCTATTCCTAGGACGTCCGGTCGCTTCCCTAAACGTCCTGTTCCCTGGTGGAACGAGGATTGCACTAGAGCCGTGAGGGAGAAGCGGGCTGCTTATAATAGGGTTTGCCGCTACCGTGGGGACCCTCTATACTTGGAGGATTTTCGTCGAGCTCGTGCACGGGCGAGGCGCACATTTAAAGTTGCTCAGCGTGGTTCCTGGAGATCTTATATCTCCTCCATTACTTCTAGGACCCCGCTTACTGAGGTCTTTAATAAAGTCCGTAAGATCTCGGGAAAGTTTTCCCCCCCCCCTTCTCCTGTCTTATTGCAAGCTGGGGAGTTAGTAGCGGACCCCAAGGCAGTTGCCGATCTCTTTACAGACTCGTTTGTGAGTGTATGTCGGAGAGACCCCAATACGTTGGGAGCTCGGTATCGGCAAAGGTCGGAGGCTGCGGGAGTGACTTTTCCTTCTTCTGGTGGTGAGTCATATAATATAGCTTTCTCCGTCGCTGAGTTGCGGGCGGCTTTATCTCAGTGTCACGACTCGTCGCCGGGTCTTGATGATGTTCCTTATGGTTTTTTATGTCATTTGTCTGATAATGCTTTGACGTTTTTATTGGGCCTTTTTAATTTGATCTGGCGTACCGGTGACTTTCCTGATTCGTGGAGGGTGGCAGTCGTCCTTCCCATCCCGAAGCCTGGTAAAGACCATCTGTACCCAACGAACTATCGTCCTATTTCTTTAACATCCTGCATCTGCAAAGTGCTCGAGAGGATGGTCAACGATAGGCTTGTGTGGTACCTGGAGAGCAACAGCTTATTGTCTCCAGTGCAATATGGCTTTCGGAAGGCGCGGTCTACTATTGATGCTCTTTTATCTCTCGAAGCCTCTGTTTGCGAGGCGTTTGCCAAAGACCACCACCAGGTAACTGTGTTTTTCGATTTGGAGAAGGCTTATGACACGGCTTGGTGCCATGGTATCTTACGGAGTCTGTTTGACTTTGGTCTACGTGGTCGTCTCCCAATTTTTATTCAACAGTTTTTATCTAGACGTCTTTTACGGGTTCGAGTGGGTGGTGTCCTTTCCGACGCAACTCCACTCGAAGATGGTGTGCCACAGGGAAGTATCCTTAGTGTTACGCTGTTTGCGGTGGCCATAAATGGTGTTATTGGTGTCCTACCAGATGGTGTTCACAGCTCCTTATATGTGGACGACTTATGTATTTCCTTTTCTGCGGCAAGGATGTCTCTGATCGAACGGAAACTGCAGTTAGCAATCAATAGAGTATCCACTTGGGCTGATAGGAGAGGTTTCCGCTTTTCTGCATCTAAGACAGTCGCTATGCATTTTTGTCGCAAACGTGGTGTCCATCCGGACCCTGACTTATCCCTTGGCAATAGGCGAATATCATGTGTGGAAACAACTCGCTACCTTGGCCTTGTGTTTGACAGTCGCCTGACGTGGGTCCCTCATTTTCGTTACATTAAGGCGTCTTGTCAAAAAGCTTTGTCTCTTCTTCGGGTTTTAAGTCATACCTCTTGGGGTGCAGACAGAGACACCTTACTCCTCCTGCACCGAACACTTATCCTTCCCAAGTTAGAATATGGTTGTGAGATTTATTCCTCTGCAACAGAAGCTCGCCTACGCGTGCTGGACTCTGTACATCATGCTGGAGTCCGCTTGGCTACTGGCGCATTTCGGACCTCCCCAATTCCTAGTCTCCTGGTAGATGCTGGATTCTGGCCACTCGACCTCCGGCGCCAGTCCTCGTGTCTACGGTGTTGGTTCCGGGTTCGCCGCCTTCCCGAGTCGGTCCCTTGTGTATCAATATCGAGGGATTCACGTTCACAGGTGTACATGAATCGACCTAGTTTCCCTAAACCATTCGGTTTTCGAGTCTCATCTGTCATGGCAGACTTATCTATTGCTTTCACTCCTGTCTGCCCTTATCGACTACCTCGGGTCGGTTACTGGCAGTTCCCTGACGTAGCGGTATGTCCGCCTGTTATAGATAATAAGAAAGATTTACCACCACATGTATGCCAAGCTTTGTTTTTAGATCATTATTCTACCCACTCTGATTCTACCCCGGTTTTTACAGATGGTTCTAAATCTGCTGCTGGTGTAGGGTATGGTGTTATCTTCCCTCCTTCGGTAGGGGAGGTAGTCTTCCTTCAGTAGCTTCTGTTTTTACAGCAGAGTTGTCTGCTATTGTTCTTGCACTACAGATTATTTTTACCCTACCTGTTTCGTCTTTTACAATTTTTTGCGATTCCCGTAGCGCTCTTTCGGCGCTGGACTCGTTTAATACTTCTCTTCACCCCTTGGTTTTATCTGCTCTTGAGTGGTTGTATCTGCTCCGCAACAGGAGGTACCGTGTTGGGTTCTGTTGGGTCCCTGGACATGTTGGTGTTGCGGGGAACGAGCGGGCTGATAGACTTGCTGGGGAAGCGGCAAGTCGAGCTCCTTCCCCTGGTCCTGTTCCTTTTCGGGATGTCTTCCCATCGATCCGTGTCGCAGTTGCTGCCTGTTGGCAACGGAGGTGGGAGACTACAGCTGCTACAGCAAAACTGGGGGAGATAACTAAAACTGTAACCCAGGAATGGGACTACACCCATATCCGCAACCGCCGTTTACAGACACTATTAACTCGGTTAAGAATAGGGCACACGCGACTTACACATGACTTCCTCATGTCCAGGGACCCGCAACCTTACTGTGATGATTGTCTTGTGCCTTTGACTATACGGCACATTTTAGTTGAGTGCCCAAGTTTACTAGATTTCCGACACCGTTACCTCTACCGTTGTCGCGGTGGAGGTAGCGGTGTGTATTGCCTTTCAAAGGTCCTTGGGCCGAGCTGTTTGGCCCCTGGGCATGATGTTTTTCGGTTTTTGGAAGAAGCTGGCCTTCTTCCCAAATTATGAGTTTTTACTGTTTTAGCTGTTTTATTTTGTCTCTTTTATTAGTTGACAGTTATTAACGTATCTTTTATATAACCTATTGACGCGGCGCCATATGACCCTGGCTGTTGCGGCGCCTAAACCTAAATCACTCACTCACTCTTTCCAGGCAGCTTGCGTTGGAGCCACTGCATTCGTCTACAAGTGAAATATGTGTCAGCGCCAATAAAATTCAACTCAACAATAAAACCAGTCCCTATGTCACAACCTTTAGACCAATCTGGATAAGGTTAGGCTAGATTTGTAAATGTTTTAACAATATCTACCTAACGTTTCCTCAGTGAGGCAGATACTCCGATATATAGAATTGCTTTTTATATAAATGTGTCATATTTATTAACTTATCTTATCATTATCTATCACTACATACCTTCTAGTGTTTCTAAGGAACAGATGAAGGCGCATCCGTGGACAAGTTGCTCAATTTTGAGCCTTTTGTTCCTTGTTGCTGTGCGTGGGGGCATTTTGAATGTGGTGGTGCCGGTGGAGCGTTGCTGCTGTGTGGCGTCAACAGCTGGCCAGGCCCAGGGGTCACCCTCCCCTTCACTACTCTCCACTGCTGCTGCCCCCTAGTGTGCACTGACGGCATGAACATTTTCCTCAATTTTGCCAATTCGATCACTTCATCCTTGCTTATTATATCCTTGGAGTTACCTGTGGCAGCGCTGAGCCATCGCCACATGCCGCCGCTCATCCAGTCAGTCTTGGCAACGCTGAGCCGTCTGTCTTCACACGCCGGTCTACCAATCAACCTTGGCAGCACTGAGCCATCTCTACACACCACTCAGCCAGCAAGCCTTGCAACACCAAGTGCTACCCATCAGCCAGCCAGCCAGTCTGGGCAGGGGTGTAGACCTACCGATCCACGCCGCCGCCGCTCAGCCAGTCAGTCAGTCTGTCCCTCTTACCAGAAGCCGTTCAACACGGCGTCACTCTTTCTTTGCCTTCGGATGCCACACTTCAGATGCTCTGCCCCACGACGCAAACTTCTTTTAACGAATCTTCGCAATCAAGTTCTCCTCTTAACTCTAACAATACTTGTGAGTGCAGAAGTGACATTGAAAAAATAAGACAGGACATTGTAACTATTTTGAGTAAACTGAAAACAAAAGACAGTGAAATATAACTGTTAAACGGGGAAATTACGACAGCATATACTGTGATACAGTTACTTCAACAAAGCATAAGTGAATCAGAAGAAAAAGACCGACGA
>CM035178.1:676735-697026 GCA_020233015.1 Callinectes sapidus | reverse complement strand
TAACATCTCCACCATGTATTAGCACTGGATAAATAGCTGTGGATATAACTGATAATTCCAAAGTGATTGGGTTGATTTACGTTGTGGGGGAGAAGAAATAAGCCTGAAGGTTTTAAATGATTTAGCAAAAAATATATAAATATGGATAAGACAGTTAATTTTTTGTCAAGTGGAGAAAGTACATCGTTGGAAAATAAAAATATAGCTTAGGAAGTGTTGTAGTTGGACCAAAAAATATATATAGAGCAGGAATTTGTATAAATTTTATTCGCAAGATAGTAAACTAGATATTTCTTCTTTAAAGTTTAAAATATTTCAAGAATATTGTAAGTTGAGATATCACCTATGAATTTTAATGTCATAATCGAGACCAGATTTATGGATAGATTAAATTTTAACAATCTTCAACAGCAAAGGAAAAGTTACAGTGGCCACAGATTGATTAAGACTTCTGCCAAAGGTAATGAGTGTAAATATGAATTTCGTTTTAATAGCAGTGATGATATATCAACAGTGAGGATATATATATTTAAAACCTAAATTTGTTATTCCATGATTTAATCACGGTGTTAAGATCAAAGATAAAAACAATAGGATTATAGTGCCACAAAATATGAAAACAATTGAAATGAAGGAAAAAGCGTTGTTTGAGATTTATCCTGAAGATCACTCGCTCCCAAGCCTTGTCAGTGAATTATTATGTGACTCGTCAGCCAAGAGAAATTGTTACGGAGTTGTTATTAGAATAGAAGGAATTGTAGCAAAATTAGAGACCATAAAACAAGTAGGTAAAGAAATGTGTAGGTAATGTTATTTTGTCTCCATTCTCGTGAATGACTTATCGAAGAAATTTTCATATATTCTGGTTGATGTAGACATAAAGAAGTCAGATTAAGTGTATAAAAAGGTTTTTAATTATGTAGCCCATATCCCAACGTTGAAGTAAGATCGAGATCAAGATAATAAAAGTAAGAGTAATAAGAAATAAGAGTGTTCAGTGCAGCTTTGAATGAGAGACTGAGTAAATGGATTGAGCGATCAGGAGTGTTGGGTGAGGAGCAGAATGGTTTCCGTGTGAACAGGAGAGCGGAGGACAATATGTTTGTGGTGAATGAGATGATCGAGAAGAAAAGAAAGGATGGAGGTAAACTATATTTAGGCTTTCTAGATATAGAGAAAGCATATGACAGGGTGAATAGAGAAATGCTAGGCAAAGTGTTAGGAAAGATTGGGTTGAGTGCAAAGATAACCAACATAGTGCGTCGTAGCATGTATGTTGACACGAGAGCGAAGTATAGGTTAGGAGACATAGAAACAGACTGGGTGAAGAGTGAGAGAGGTGTTAGGCAAGGATGCATATTTTCACCAACCCTTTTCAGCTTATACACAGAGGAGTTAGCAGCCTGATTACACTGAACGCACCAAGGTATGCAGCATTAGAAGCCTGAGAGGTGACATGGGCTGGAGCACATTTAAGGAAAGAGTAATAAAAGCAACACTCAGGTATAAGATTAGGTTGGAAAGAATGGATGATGAAAGAATAGCAAGAAAGGTGTATCTGTGGAATGAGAGTGGAAGCAAATGGAGGAAGAGATGCATGAGGATGACAGAGAGGAATGGATTGCAAGTGGTGTGGGGGATGAGGATGGCTGGGAGGAACCAAGATGAACGTGAATGGATCCTGACAAAAGGAGGTAGAGTGGGAGCTGAATGGGATGTGAGGAAATGGAAGAGTGAGATAGACAGAGAGGTGAAGTGTATGGGAATGAATATATGGAAGAATGGCATGGAACAAAAGAGTACTATGGAATGGTACAAAGAGAAAGAAGCCCCAATGTATGAGAGGTGGTATGATGGCAGCCTGGGTGGTGACCTTCTCTTTCGAGCTAGGGCACAGTGTATGGATGTGAATGAGAGAAATTATAGATGGTCTGAGTCCCGCAGCAAAGTGTGCCAGATGTGTGACATGGGAGAGGATGAGTCGGTGGAGCATGTGGTACTTGAGTGTGAGAAGTATGAAAGAGACAGGATGGAGATGATGGAGATGATGCAAGTGATTTTGACTGAGTTAGGGCATAGTTGGGATGAGAGAGTGGAGAAGACAGGAAGGGAATGGATGGTGTTGCTGCTGGGACTGTGTAGAGAGACGAATGAAAGGATGATTGAAGCTGTGAAGGAGTTTCTGGAGAAAATGTGGCGTGTCAGATGTAGAGAAAATTAATGTGCAAGATACTGTTGTCTGTCTGCTTGTTTTGTTTTTCTACAGGAGTTGCCGATATAAAGGCCTGGCCCTGGAGCGATCCCGAGCCACCTGTAACATCAAGATCAAGATCAAGAAAGAGTTCGAGTTTTGGTTCGCACCGGAGCAGGAAAGGAGTATCGTTTATATCACGTGTTATTATGAACTGGCTTGGGAATAGAAAATATTGTGCAACACATGAAGTGGTTCGAAATACGAGTGGACGAGTAATGGTTTGTGGTCAGTGAAGAGATACTATGAGGTGTAAATTGCGAGAAGATTAATATGAATTGAATACCAAACATTTACAGTTGTATATTGAAGGAGAGAGAGGATTGTGAGTGGAAAGAGACATAGGAAACATACATTATTAGTATTGATGAGATAGACAGAAACAGAGTTGGTCGAAAGATGATCCCAGATATAAATGCTCAGTAGCTCAGACATCAGTGATAGAAGTCAGAAGGTGAGATATGTGACTTGGAAACTAGACTAGTTGAGAGTGATACATGACGGATTTGAGTCAGTGCCAGCAATAATTATAAGAAGTCAGTTTTGTGTCTAGATTTTGTGAGGTGAAAAAATAATGAAGTTAAGAAGAGATCCAGATTTGTGATAAGTTATAGACATATCTCCAGGAAAATATTCAGCTACAGCCAGAGAAAAAACATAAGGATGTGTGCAATCTTGTATAAAAGGAAACCTTACCAATGGGTAATGATAAATATGTAGTTAGTAATATAGCAGAGAATATGAGGAAGAGAAATGAAAGTATATTGTGAAATTATTAATTCTATTTATCATGAGGAGACTGAGGAAAGTCAAAATTAAAAAAAAATTAGTGACACCATACAGTTACAGTCCATACATAAGCCCAGGAAAAAAATAAATAAATAAAATGAGGGTGACAGAATAAGGGTATGCATTGATATTTGGAAATTAAATCAGCATGTACAGAATGATTAATATTATATTCATAACTTGGAAAAAAAGGAATAAATTTTTCATGTCAGATTAAAGAACAATGCCAAGAAATTCAATTAGGAAAAGAGAGTAAACCATGAGACTAAAAGAATCTCCTACAGCTTTTTGTGGAATTATGAATCAAGTGGTAGCAGATTGACAGGGTGTGACTTACATTTGTACATGGATGATGTTATCATCCAAGGAGCAGTTCTATATCATGTAAAAGAAATTTAGAGAAAGTTAATTCTTAGCTTGCAAGAAGCTCAGTTAAAGTGAATTTGAAACAATGCATTTTTTAAGGTAGTGTAAATTATTTAGAACATGTGATAAGCAGAATATTAAGGGTACAAACTGGTAAAATATTAGTGATCCACAATAATATTGCTGATTAGGTCTACTATGGGGGAGGTTGGCATATTACCACAGTAAGAGATCTGCAATCTTTTATAGGATGGGCAAATTAGTAAAGTTAACTGCAGGAAAATTATGTAGATGAAAGGAAAAATAATACATGTAGTAAAAGGATGATGTGAATAACTTTAGAAATTTTTTTTGTAGAAAGTTACATAAAGCTGAACTGAATTGTAGCAAAATTGAGAGGGAAGCTCTTGCATAATTATGGATTTCAATAAATAGAGATTTGTGCCTAGGATATCAAATTTTTGTTCTGACATATAACTGCCCATTGGTCTGGTTATTACTAATTCAAATGCAAATTAGTAGAAGTAGATATTGATATCAATGTGGATTATATTCCTGGAAATGTTAATAAGGTGGCTGACCATTATATAGATTGAGGGAACAAGATATATATGATGTAGATGAGCATGAGTTGGGTATATCAGAAAAAAGAGAAGAAACATGGTGGATTGGAATTGAAGGATATTGGATATATGAAGTTGGTGAAATATTCAATGGATATTGAAAATATGAAGCGGGTGAGATATTGAGTGGATATTGAATACATATAGTTGGTGAGATATTGAATATATGGATTTGGGGAGATAATGGAAGATATTGTAACGAGCGGATCATCAATCTGCCAATTAATTATCTAACTAGCTTTTAAAATCCGCGTCTCTCAAGCTAATACCTCCTGATAGGCAAATAGTTCCTACCTTCACCCAGTATATTATTTGCCTGTGATAAAGATGAACTTGTATGTATATTTTGCTTTATTTATTCTGAGTTAGGTATTTTAGATAGGGGAGGACTAAAAGAAATGAGAAAAATAGAGAATTCAGGGCAACCGAAACAGCAGAAGCTTCGAGACGCAGCCACGTCACGCGGAGGAATACAGGGGAACACAGGTGAGAAGAGACCGCTTCCTACCACAAGCCGGCAGTCAGCAGCCACCTGTCGCTACACGTACCCAGCACCCGGTCCCTTAACACCGTGGACACCGACTACCGCCAACTGGTGGGGTACCCACACCACCTGGCCCCCTCCATGACGGCAGCTGGGCAGCACTTCCCTAACCACTCCACCCTTGGATGGCTGTGCCTACCTCAGCACTACAGCGCCTGACTTCACTCTTCCGCCTGCCTGGTACCTTGGTCGGCCTAACATCACTACCACCCTCTGCCCCACCACTCTGACGTGCGCCAGCTCAGCTCGGATCTTCTGTTCACACCACAGTTAAGCACCAAGTTTAGTCCTCCCAGTTAGGCTAGTTAGGTGGTGTCATTTAGATCCTTTTCTGCCATGTAATTTTAATTTGTTTTCGTATTGTTGTTGGTCAAGGATCTCAGATGCTGACTTAATATACAACAGTTATTATTCTCCTGGTGTTCCATGTTTTCCTTTCTCTGCTTGATAACTAGAGCGATAAAACGGTGGCAGTACATATTTTGGTGGTAGCTTTGCTGGGATCATTTTTTTCAATTTACTTAGCTTAGGGTTTAGCTAGACAACTACATTACGGACCTGCGTTGCTTTAACCACTCAGTCAGCTACCCATTAAGTTTATTGCTTCTTTGTGCTTGATAATTTCTTTTTGTTATTTTTTTTTTGTGTGTGCATTGCTTAATTATTTTTTGTGCATTATTACATTTTTATCAGTGAACTTAACTGATATTTTTTTGTGAATGGTTGTTTTGGTTGCTAACACGAAAGTGTAGGACTTCTGCTGCTAACACGAAAGTGTAGGACTTCTGCTGCTAACACGAAAGTGTAGGACTTCTGCTGCTAACACGAAAGTGTAGGATTTCTACTGCTAACACGTCAGTGTAGGATTTATTTATTTCCCTTTTTGCCCGCAAATTTAAAGTGTATGATGGTTAAGGCAGTCTTAGTAGGACAATTTCCAGTTATCAGTTAGGCTTGAGGTGAAAGTACTGTGCTGGAGACATTTTTTTTCTCTTTTCGGCCACCCTGGAGGTACGAGGTTGTGTGTGCCTGCCTGCAGGTAAGAAGCCTCAGGGGCCCTTATTTCCGGGCCGTCAGGCAGGGTTCGAAGCCTTTTACCAACGTCCTCCAGACTACTGCGCCCGCGCGGGCGTGGTAGGTTAAAATTTTAATAATTATTAGGGATATTTTTTTTTTCTCCCCTTAGCTAACTTTTGAGATTTTTGGCTTACATATTTTTGTCTCTTGGGAAAATATTAACGATGGCAGAAGCAAAAATTAAAGTTATGGATTTATTAGGGCCCTTAGATTTGGACCCCCAACAGGATAATACAGAGTCTCTGATACCAGCTCCTAACAAAGAATTGGAAGATTTAAGACTTCAGGTAAACATACTGGACGACTCAGTCTCTCACCTAGTACAAACCTTACACACCAGACTAGAAACGGATAGGAAGCCCTTATTGAAACCTAGAGACATACCTATTTTTGAACTAAGACACCTTAGAGGAGACGAAGGAGATGGAAGACTTGGAGTATTCTTTTCACAAGTTGAACAATGTAGTCAAAATTGGGAAGAAAGGCAGAGAATTGTCATGAGTAGAGTAGATGCCCATTTAGCCATTTACATCCAAGATCTTCTCACTAATGGACCAACCCTCTCATGGGGAGATTTTAAGTCACACCTCAAAAAGAGTTAACAGATCCAAACCCTAATAAACTCTTTGATGCCCTCAATACGTTGAAATATTCGTACGAGGAAGATCCAGTGGAGTTCATGAACCAATTAAAATGTAAATATAGTTTGTTGTCTTTAAAGATGAACCCAAAAGAGGCTCCCAAAAAGGAGAAATTAATTAAAACTAAACTGCTCAAAGGGATGCCTAAAGGTTGCAGGGAAAGATTGGAACTGTTCATGGATGAGAATGTGTCCCTAGAAAAATTTCTTGATAAATTGGAGGTAGAAAGGGTTGTAGCAAACGCACGAAGTAAAGAGAAAATTTTTCTGGACCATCCAGCTACTACACCACAGACTCCACTTAATCCAACTCCTTCAACTCTGCCACCCCTAGACACTCGTGTGGATACCTTAGAGAAAAAGATAAAACAATGGAATAGGCCCCAAAGACAAACCCAAACATGGGGTGAGAGGCAACCATACTGCCCCTACTGTCGATCTCGCACCCATAATATGTCCACCTGCAGAAGAAATCCTCCCCGAGGATCATGTTTTGACTGTTTAAGAATGAATTGTAGAAGAGGCGATCCTAATTGCCCTGGTAGGAATGCCTGGACGCGATGACTAGTAAAATCCAGATCACCAGTTATCACACTTGACATCAATCATTTTATGTTGGAAGCCCTCCTGGATACAGGAAGTGAAGTATCTCTTATAAAAGAAAATATTGCTTCGCACTTACAGCTAGAGAAGAAAATTGGAAAAGGTATTCCTCAATTACATGGTATATCAGGACAAAAGTTAAGAGTGTTAGGCCATACCCACACCACTCTGACGGTAGGAAATAATACTCCCATGAAAGTAAAATTAATAATTGTACCCGATCATTATCTTAATGCACCGGTGCTTTTGGGAATGAATATTCTGGGTCAAACTACTTTAACTCTAGACCATAAAAATAGACAACTGATCTGGAATAATACCATTTATCCCCTCACTTTTCAAGAACATTATGGAAAAGTAAATTGTGTAACCTGTGATCAACCTAACTCAGACATCAAAAAGCCCCATAATTTTGTGAGGTTAACTCATAAATTTAAGATGCCAAAGTTCACTGCCACCTTATTAGAAATTAAGGTAGAAGAACCTGCCCAGACCATGTTACTTGTTTCACCTTATCATGAAAACTCTCAGAGAAGATTACCCTTCTTAACCACAGTCGCAGGAAGTCAAACAATCTTTTTCCCTGTAATAAATATCAGTAAACAATTTAAAACATTACACCCAGGAGTTCTTCTTGCTCATTATGACGTGATAACTTGCCAAAACATTGAAGTCCCCAAAAGTGCAGGATGTTTTAAGACTAGGATTGGTGATGCAATTGGACCAGACAATGATGTTGTGTTAGGAAATACATCTAGACTAAATAAGTTGCGACAGTTACTCCTCCAAAGAGATTGGACTCGCCTAGACCTAGAGCAAAGAGATAAATTATTTGAGTTAGTCCTAGCACATTATTCACTCTACATTGTGGATAAGGGTGAGTTAGGATTATTGCAGACAACACCAGCACACATTAGTGTCAATGATCCTCAACCTTGTCGTTCACCTATTTATCGCTATCCAGAGAAAACAAAAGAAGCGATAGGAGAAATCTTGAGGGATCTGGAAAATAGGGATATTATTGAAAGTTCCACAGCAGCCTGGTTATCCCCGATAGTCTTAGTCAATAAACCTTCAGGTGAGAAAAGACTTTGCCTCGATTACCGAAAGGTTAATAAACACCTGGCAGTTGATATTCATCCCCTCCCGAGATTAGAGGAATTGGTGGAGCAAGTTTCAGGACAAGGATGGTACGCCACCCTTGACCTGAAAGAAGCTTACTACCAAGTAGAGTTAGATGAAGAAAGCCGAGACGTCACAACTTTTTCAGAGGGTGTGTCCCTGTACAGATTTAAGAAGCACCTTTTGGTCTCTCATGCTCACCTGCTATTTTTACTCGACAACTTAATGCAGTACTTGCCCCAATACTTAAAGAAAAGTGGGTAAACAATTATTTAGATGATGTGATAGTCCATGCCAGTGACTACAAGATCTTAGTACAACGCCTGGACAAACTGTTTACACACATGCAAGAAGTAGGAATTAAATTAAACCTTTCAAAATGTGACATTGGGAAAAGAGAAATTAAATTCTAAGGACATATAGTCTCACAGGAAGGATATCGACCTGATCCTAGTAACATCGAGGCTATAACAAAAATGAAAGCTCCCTCTACAGTTAAAGAAACCCGTAGATTTCTTGGAATGTGTTCATTTTATCGTAGACATATTGAAAGTTTTTCTAAAATTGTGGCACCCCTCACTAACTTAACACGTAAAGATGTCCCTTTCGAATGGACAGCTGACTGTCAACAAGCCTTTGAAAAACTTAAAGAGAAGATGACGCAAGCTCCAGTGTTAGGTCGTGCTGACTTATCTCGTGACTTCATCTTAGAAACAGACGCTAGCCTCACTCATGTGGGAGCAGTATTAATGCAACGTGATGCTCAAAAATCTTATAGAGTGATAGGTTATTTCAGTAAAAAATTGAGGCCTGCCAAGATGCGGTATTCCACAACGGATAGGGAAGCTTTAGGAATAGTTTTGGCATGCCGCCAATTCCACCACTATTTATGGGGAACCAAGGTCCTTATACGTATAGACCATCAACCTTTAGTTTCCATATTTAAGCAGAAAACTAAATCTCCTAGGATGGGGAGGTGGATCTTGGAAATGAGAGAGTATCATTACATAATAGAGTATAAATCTGGGAAAAAGAATTTAGTGGCTGACCAAGTGAGTCGCCCAGTGAGACCAGTTCAAGTTTGGAATGATCCAGACGCCCAGTTTTTGGGTAAAGTGGGGGGCTTACGCTGTATCAGCGCGTAGCTGCGGGCGCTCATCTCCCGTCTCCTTGGCCTTTGAGCCTGTGGTGGAATAGTCCCTTACCCCGGGACATGGGGCCAGCATGAAATCCGGATTTCCACAGTTTACCTTCCCTAGGTTGCCCTAGGTACCCATTTATCGACCAGTGAAGGATGAAAACCTGGGTGAGGTCCGCGCCGTCCTCGTCCGGGATCGAACTCGGGCCCACGGATTCGTAGCCAGACGCGCTAGCCACTGCACCGTGGCGGCGCAGTTTTTGGGGAAGGGTAGGAATGAATTTGCTCCGCTCCAGGATTCAGAACCCCGATGGAGGGAAATGAAAGACTATCAAGAAGGAGGAAGGATTCCTAGATTTAAATATCCAAGAAGCACTCTTAATCAGTTTGTTGTTGAAGATGGAATTCTGTATTCTACAAAAAAAAAATTAGATAATTCTTTGTTATATGTTCTGGTAGTTCCTAATGAGTTACGCAAAAGTGCTTTAGTCCATGCCCATGAAAAAGAATCTGGACATTTAGGTCAACTCAAGTCTATCCTTAAGGCAGAGGACATGTTTTATTGGCCTAACTTAAGGGTAGACATGAGAAAGCTTGTTAAAGAATGTTTACTGTGTCAACAAACCAAGCATGCCTCGGGATTGCAGACTCGATGGCAAGAACTTCCTCCCTGTAACCGACCATTGGAAAAAATCAGCGTGGATATAACAGAAATGGTTACCAGTCATTCTGGGTATCGATATGTTTTGACCATTATTGAACACTATTCTCGTTATGTAAAATTCTTAAAATTAAGAAGTAGAATGGCAGAAGAGGTAGGCAGGAACTTAGAGTTGTATATGGGAGATTTTGGTGCACCGAAAGTGCTCTTAACAGATAATGCACGCGAGTTTCATGCCGCCCAGATAAAAGACTTGTGTAGAAACAATGGCACAAAAATAGTGTATACCACTCCGTATCACCCTCAAGGAAATTCAGTATCTGAAAGAATGCACAGAACTATGAAATCCGTATTAGGAAACCTTTGTCGAGGTCAACCACATAAATGGCCAAACTATCTGCTGCAGTGTCAGAAAGTACTGAATTCAGCTGTACATGAGACCACTGGTGAACAACCCTACTTCCTAATCTTCTCGCGACATGCTCCTCGTGGTGTTAGTGCTCAATTACCTCAGATAGACGATGAAACTGACCTGGAAATCGCACATGAGGGGGTTCGAGAAACTAACAGGGAACGTGCTAACCGTTGGCGAGAAAGAGCTAACCAAGGTATAAAACATCAAAGACTTGCGGTAAATGACTTGGATTGGGTGAGAAGGGAGGTAGCGGGTTCTCATGTCGAAAAAAAAGTTGGCATAAAATGGTTGGGCCCCTACAAAATAGTAGAAGTCATACGCGATGGAGGTTCCTATGTGCTGGAAAACACCTTTGACGGAACCAGAGTTCAGAGGGCTGCGGACAAAGTGAAACAATATCTGGGACAGGATCGTGTACTCCTAGAGCAGGAGGAGGTGTTAATGCCTCCTGCAGTGGAACTTGAGGAGGAGAGAGTACCGCGGCAAAGGCGACCCCCACGAAGATATGTGGAGGAATGTTAGTTAGGCTCCTGAGATAACGTATGAAGAACCCAGTTACTGGCCCTAATCCTTTTTGCAGCTGTGATTAAGGCTGAGACACTCTCCCGCATCATGGATGGTGTGACCTGAGGATGTCAGGGGCTCTACACACCGTCCAAGAAAAGCCGAGGCTCGACGATGTACCCCTGGAAGACGGAAGGTGTGGTGACGACTCGTCATGTCGTCCTACACCACTTTGATGCCAGGAGTAGTGGGAGGATGCCAGACAAGTTCTTCACTCTTCATTCTTCGAACTCATCTCCACTCAAGTAAAGGAGTGAGAGATGGGCGTGCATATATGATGTAATTTTTTTTAATTGTGTGAATTTTTGTATAGTATTAGTTTGAGAGACAGAGTTTTTATTTTTTCCCACGGTAAAAGCCGTGTAACGAGCGGATCATCAATCTGCCAATTAATTATCTAACTAGCTTTTAAAATCCTCGTCTCTCAAGCTAATACCTCCTGATAGGCAAATAGTTCCTACCTTCACCCAGTATATTATTTGCCTGTGATAAAGATGAACTTGTATGTATATTTTGCTTTATTTATTCTGAGTTAGGTATTTTAGATAGGGGAGGACTAAAAGAAATGAGAAAAATAGAGAATTCAGGGCAACCGAAACAGCAGAAGCTTCGAGACGCAGCCACGTCACGCGGAGGAATACAGGGGAACACAGGTGAGAAGAGACCGCTTCCTACCACAAGCCGGCAGTCAGCAGCCACCTGTCGCTACACCTACCCAGCACCCGGTCCCTTAACACCGTGGACACCGACTACCGCCACCGCTTGTAGCGACTACAGTACCGCTGCCCCCCTACACCTACCCAGCAGCCCTTGGTCTGGAAACTACCAGCCAACCATGGTCGAGCGTTCTTGACCCTCAGCCGACCACCACACTACCTTCAGTGGTCTCGGGCGCCGGTCAACAACTGGTGGGGTACCCACACCACCTGGCCCCCTCCATGACGGCAGCTGGGCAGCACTTCCCTAACCACTCCACCCTTGGATGGCTGTGCCTACCTCAGCACTACAGCGCCTGACTTCACTCTTCCGCCTGCCTGGTACCTTGGTCGGCCTAACATCACTACCACCCTCTGCCCCACCACTCTGACGTGCGCCAGCTCAGCTCGGATCTTCTGTTCACACCATAGTTAAGCACCAAGTTTAGTCCTCCCAGTTAGGCTAGTTAGGTGGTGTCATTTAGATCCTTTTCTGCCATGTAATTTTAATTTGTTTTCGTATTGTTGTTGGTCAAGGATCTCGGATAACCTGGTCAATTTATAAAGATAAATTTATTGCTGATTTAATATACAACAGTTTATTGTCTCCTGGTGTTCCATTTTTTCCTTTCTCTGCTTAATAACTAGAGCGATAAAACGGTGGCAGTACAATATAAAATATATGAAGTGGTGAGATATTGAAGGAAAGTTGCGAAATATATGAAGTTTTGAGATATTGAAGGAATATTTGTGAGATATTGAGAAATATTGTGTGAAATATTGAAGGAATATTTGTGAAATATTGAAGGAATATTTGTGAGATGTTGAAGGAATGTTTGAGATATTGAATTATATTGTGTGAAATATTGAAAGAATATTGTGGAAATTGAAGATTATATTGAGAGATATTGACGAAAATTGTGAGATATTTTAGGGATATGGGATGTATGAAGATGAGAAATATTGAATGGATATTGAGTATTACATGTTGGTGAAACGGATACCTTGCAAGGACATTTGAATCAGATAGAGATGAAGAGAGAGTTAAGTAAGCACAATATAAAAAGAAAAATATATATAAAAGGATGAAAATAGCAGATCTGTCTTTAGAAGGTAATGTATTGTACAAAGTAACAAATAATGTATATGGAGAATAGACGCGTCAGATATTGATTTCGGAATCATATGTAACAGCTGCGATGCACCTGGGATGCTCCTTGCCACTGCAGTTACCTTAAACAGGTGTCATAAAATTGCTTATTGGTCAGAAATAAAAAGATATTGAAGAATTATTGCCAATATTGTCTCGTGTACTTGTCTCATAGGAGTTGTGGGACGCCTCAGGACCACTGAAATGATACTCAGACGTAGAAAGACGATTCAAGAGCAATATATAGATCTTATTGGAGCAATAGGATGGATAACAGATATATACATTGTTTTGTTGTTATGGATGTGCTTACTAGATATTTAGTGAAGAAACTACTTAGGAGTAGGACAGCTGTGGAAATTGCAAAGATATTTTGATTGTGTGATATGAAAATATAGAGTACTTGATATATATTAACTACAGATAAAAGAAGAAAAAGGCTGATATAATATTGAGGATTTTAAACAGGAAATGGCAGTAAAGGTTAATAGAGTGTAGGCAAGATATCGAAAATATTTAAAAGAAACTGAAGGTATGACTGGAAAGGCTCAATCTAAAAGAATTTAAATAAAGAAAATTAAAATTGGTGATACAGTTATGTCCACAGAGCAGTGACAGGCTAGACCCACTGTAAGTTGAAACAAAAAGTTACAGAGAGAGTGATATAATGTTAGAATTAGAAGTACTAGAACTAGAAATACAAGAAACATTACATGCTGATAGAGAGAAAAATCTAATTATGAGGGAATGATATACCACAAGTGAATCAAAATTTCAGAAAGGCATATCTTATACATAAGCCGGGTGAGCCAGGAGAATATAAGGTAACAGTGAACTAGTAGATCTCTTTCCATATTTTTGGCAGAAGATACAAATGGGAGGACAGATACAAATGAAGATGATATATTACTATCAGATGAAGATAATAATATTGGTAAGATAGTGAGAATATTACAGAGAGTATAGAAAGAATCTAAAGGAGAATCCAGTGATTCAACCCCATATAGTTATAGTCAAGAAGAACGTTCCAAGTATTAAAATGATATTGATGATACATATGCCTCTAGAATATAATAAGAATAAATGATATGATAAAATATTCTTGCAGACTTTAAGACTATGTTTGAGGATCATTCAACAATTTAAATTTTACTCAGCTAATTATCTCATTGTCAAGGGACAAGCTCATATAATGCTATTTTTTTACTGAGACTGGATGACATTTATGAATCTATAAGGAACTCAAAGTATACTAGATAAGTTCAATGAAATGAAAGGACAAGAATGCATTTTACCATATTTGACAGCCCAACATGTGATGTTATTTCAAGAAAAGTTAAAAGAAAATTGGCATGATAATATACAAGATTTTATACTCAATAATTAAGCAATAACGGTTATAATTATACTTCACAAGGAAAAACTAGGAACTTCATTAATTTTATGGAAACTCGGGCTAACACTCTTGTTGGAACAGTTACATGGGATCAGATTGATTCATCCACAAATGTTGCATTAGAGTATACCTTAACTAAAAAAAAAGAAAGAAAAATTCTCAATGTTCCCTCTAAGGTTATTAATGTTATTTTCAAGGAATTAACCAATGTCCAGCAAGTGTTATAGAAACTGGAGACTGTTACCCGTATCTCTCAAACATTTATGCATCTAATGAAGTCAGATATTGAACATAATCAGTACTCAGTTATATTATTGGAAATATTATGGTGTGTACAGTTTGCTTGACATCCATTGCAACTGATCATATTAATTTTAGAATAAGATTACAAGAATTTATGGAAACAAACTTTTATCCAGATATTATTACAAATGCCTCTGTATTGAAAATTTTAGATGAGATATTTGCTAAATAGGAGTTACTATTCCTCCAAATCCAGAATTTTGGGATTACACAGAACTTCTATTAGTGTAATCCATAAAACTGCATTACACAATTTAAGCTCCCACTTACTCATTCCTTTGTGAGGGATTTCAGTTGACACCTTTTGATGTTTTCAGAATGACTCCCTTCCATTTCCTATTTCTAAGGTAGATGCTTTTCTAGTGAATAACCCCTCAATGAAATATTAGATGATAAATCAGGCAAGAAACAGATTATTCTTGTCCAATGGTTTTCATGATTGTAATAAGTCTGATAATTATTGATATATTATATGATAAAGGTACTTGATTAACAATTACTGTGACTTGTCAAAACTCCTGCATTCCTACTACTACCCATATTAATGGTACTGGACTATTGAAAATAAATCAAAGATGTTATATATATAGTAATATATTTTCTCTTCCGGCTTCTTCCACATATAGGAATGAAGCACCATTGATTATAAAGCCTTAATAATCCTTTTCCACTCCACTTGCCTTCTCCATCTGGGAGTATTTTTGTATTGTGAATTCCACTAACATGAGTCTTCCCGACAGTTTGATCTTGAGCTCTGGTCTATGCCCCAATATATTGACAATGTACAGCTGTCAAGGAAGCAGTTCATTATGACGGAATTCAACTGGCAAGAGTGGGAGAAATGGCCATGGATGTTGCTGCCCATGGGGATCCTTGTTGTAGGCATGGTGGTGTACTATAACTACCGTCCCTGTGATGTCCTACGCTTGGCAAGGTCTGTGCCTGCCCAGGTCACAGTTGGCCCTCTCACTGATGTTAAGGTAGCTGCACACCCAAAAATACCCTCACATTACTTGTAGCGGCGGGACACGCTACTGAGGACGGGGGTATGTGGTATCCTGGCACAGATAAAAGAAGAGAGAAGACTACAAGAAAATAAGAAGAAATGAGAGAAAAATAAATAAGAAAAGAATATTAACAGTACCAGATTAGGTAGGGGATGAAAACTTGACAAGGATTGATAGGAAGGTCCCCTAAGTCTGACCGTTTTATGAGAGGGTGCTGCAGGCATGACCCTGAGGTAAAACAGAGAATCAGGGGAACTGAGATGTTTGGTCCTGGGAAACCAAAAGGAGCGGTAAACCTCAAAAGAGGGGGACATTTATAAGCCTAACTTGAGAGATGCATTGTCTTAACTCCGCCCCCATACCGCAATGGGTGTGTCTAGTATAAGGTTGACCAGTGCCATGATACCCAGGCTGGCCATACCACGCCTACGGCGTGTCTTTTGTAAGAGATGTAATTACTGCATATTGGAATATGTGAAATGTATAGAATATTCGACCTTAGCTATAAGGATAGTTTCCTGAGGAAAATATGTGACAACTGAAATATAAAAAAAAATGTAACGGAGAGAAAAGCAACTTTTAGAAACAGCTTGTTGAGATTTCAAGAGAGAGAGAGAGAGAGAGAGAGAGAGAGAGAGAGAGAGAGAGAGAAGCTGAGGAGGTCACAGCTTCCCTGACCAGAGGAGGGTCAGGGGCGACATGGAGACACATAAACTTGTATCAGTAGGTGGAGTTTTGAATGTTGGTAATGCAGTCTAATTTATTTGTTGTGTTTATGAAATGTAAGGAGGAAAATAGTGGTTAGGATGTTATATTATTAGGATGTTCAGAGTTAAGGTGTTGTGTTTGATTATATATGTGTTGGTATGAGTTTTGCTGTGATATTAACATTGAAATATTTTGAGTTGAATATTGAAGAGAGATTGATGAGAAACATTAATAATATCGTGTGTTACTTATATTAGCGTGAGATGTATTTTGACATTGATATTGAATTATCTGGAGTTAAATGTTGATGTGAGATTGATGAGAAGCGTTCATAACCTTGGGGGTTACGTACATTGATGTGGGATGTATTTGATGTTGATATTTAATTATATGGTGTTGAATTTTGATGAGAGATTTGGTGAGAAACTTGATGGTATTGTGTGTGAAGTATATTGAGTTGAATTGAGAGGAGAGACGTGAAGCCTTGGGGATATTGTGTTATGTGTATTGGAAGTCATCAGCTGGTTGCTGGAGTAAGGCTTTGGTTAATAACTTGTGTACTTAGCTATTAAGTCAATTAAATGAGAAAATGTTAGCAGTGTATATTATCATACCTTGTGGTTATTGATATTAAATGATAGTCTTACACAACTATGCAATTGCAACATGCATGCAAGAAATTGCAGGGCACGACAAACCGAATACTCAACAGAGTTCACAAAACCAAGTTTTTTGGAATTACATACAATGAATCTCTAATTTTAGTTACCACATTTTTAATATCAGCATCAAACTCGCCAGATGTCTTGTGCTGCTATCACAAGCCAGAAACTCGGCACCTCCTGAAATCCTGAAGCTTCTGTACTATGCTCACAACACCTTATTTCACAGTATTAACTCAAGATACATGACTTGCCCTCACAGAAACGAAATTTTCTTTTTTGATAATCATAACTCAGCTTCTTTAACAAATATATAGCAAATATTTTCATATTTTTTCCCCATATGGAAGGAAAATGGATCGATTTCTTTTTCACTTAATATTCTTATCATGTTCTTTCACCGATGGCTATTTTCTAGTTCCAGGTTTCACTTCTTACATGTTATGTTGAATGTTGGCAGTGATTTTCTTCCTGGTACGTCTGACTCGTAATAGTAGTACTGTTATATGATCATTTTTATTTTACAGCCGTGAAGGTTGAGGAACACCGGTGGATGACCTTGCATCAACATCTTATACATCTTGCAGGAGCAACGCTGGATTTTGTCATTGATTTATCATTGAATTGATATTGATAGTTTTGTAATAAATAAACCGATTTGATACAAACTAATGGATTTTAATGTACATGTAGCTAATGTAATGGGTTGAAGAATGAACTTTAAAGAAATAAATAACTAATGCTGCTCCTAGAGGCTTCTAGGTCTGCCTCATATACCTGTTCTACCAAGTACCATGGTAAAGGAGTTGGCAAGACATAAGATTCTTTCAGGCAATTAATTCTCTCTGTCCTTCTCAGCGGCCAGCAACTGCCTCCACTCGGCTCACCGCTCGGCCTCTCTGGGTCTCTTTCCTGTCCTGGAGGTGTCCCTTCTTTGTCTAGACTCCAAAGCCCTCCACTCACATACACACAGGCGCACGCACACGGCCTTCCAAACATTGATTTGTAACAATATATATATATATATATATATATATATATATATATATATATATATATATATATATATATATATATATATATATATATATATATATATATATATATATATATATATATATATATATATATATATATATATATATAAACTCAGTAAACCAGAAATTACGTTCTCTCATTCGGAGGATAAAGAAAACCTCTTATAAACTCAATAACGCAGTTACTGCTGTAGACTTTAATAAAACATATATACAGAATGGCCTCCTACCCAAATATACCTACTGTCGAAAGGCCAACAGCAAGAGAATCACTGGAGAAGAAAGAACACGTTACCTAAAAGAAGAATTAAAGAAAAAGGAAGAAATATCTGCTGAACACAAGAGAGCATTGCAAGATCTACAACATCAGTGGAATACCTCAAATATCCCTGAAAACCTGCGCAATGAAATCAACGATGGATTAGCCAGCCTCACCAACGCCCATCTCTCGGACAGCAAGAAATGGGTCAGAAGAAAACTGGCAGCCTTATACGGAGGACCTACAGACGTCCCTCGAAAGTTCGACCAGTTCATCAATCTGAGTAGTGTGGAGCTTACAACCACACTAAAAGATTTCTTAAACCTTAGAGTAAACTGCCATTACATCAGTAAACCCAAACCTCACGCCAAGCGCATCGAACTAGAAATTCTCCTGGACAACATTCAACAACTAGAAAAGAACAAAAAAGTCACCACTTCCCCTGACCTCCAAGCGGAGTTCATCAGAGAAGCTAATACAACCAGAGGCCGTCATCACAGTCCACTCCTCACTCCAGAACTTAAAGCAGCAGCCAAAGAACTGAAAGAAAACGAAGAAATTGAAATAAGAAAAGCTGACAAATCTTCCATATTTGTCATCCTAGATAAAGAGGAATATATGGGCAAGATGAAGACCATTCTACACGACCACACCAAATTCAAGTCCATCACTAAGAACCCCACGAATGACATCAAGACCAGGCTCAACCGCATCATCCGTCAAAACAACAAGACTCCGAACTCCATCAAGCTCCCACTCATCGAAGGCGATCACAAGCTGGGATACGCCTGTGGAAACGTGAAGACCCACAAACGCGGCAACCCTCTCCGACCCATTATCAGTCAAATCCCCGCCGTTACTTACAACCTTGCCAAGTGTCGTAACAACATCCTCACTCCGTTCACCCCAGCATCTCATAGCATCAAGTCATCGCAAGAATTTCTTGACATCCTCAGTGGATCAAGGCCTTCAAGTCTCATCGCTTCTATGGACGTCGAATCCCTCTTCTCTAATGTTCCTGTCGACGAAACCATTGATCTCATCTGCAATAAACTGTACCTCTCCAATGAAGCCCCCTTCCCTATTCAAGAGAACTCATTACGCCTGTTACTACAAGCCTGCACCAAAGAAGTCCCGTTTTACGGCCCCGATGGAGAAATGTACGTGCAAGTTGACGGAGTTCACTTTTAGGTGTGCTCTTTGCTAACTTCTACATGGGGTCGCTAGAAGAGAAAATCTTCACTCAACATCCCGACCTGAAACCATCACTTTACGCACGTTACATCGATGACATCTTCATCAACGCTTCCAATGAAGAACACGTCACGCAACTCATAGACATTTTTAAAAACAATTCCGCCCTCAACTTCACACATGAGATAGAAGAAGACCAGCAACTTCCTTTTCTCGACGTACTGGTACACCGCCACGAAAACAGCTTCTCGACCGAGGTCTTAGTTAAAGCCACAAACCTTGGATTCTGCCTCAACGCCGCCAGCGAATGCCCTGACAAATACCGCCGTAGTGTCATAAACTCCTTTGTCAAGCGTGCCTTCACTCACTGCTCTTCATGGACCACAACAGCTAAAGAACTCAAAAGAATCTCCCAAGTCCTCACCAACAATGGTTACTCAAAAGAGGAGATAGATGATGTCATCAGACACCGCATGAACCACTACATCGTGCAAGATGAAGAGCAAGACACCTCCCACAATATCCATCTTTACTACAAGAACCATATGTCTTCATCCTACAAAGCCGACGAAAAATCACTCAAGAAAATTGTACAAAATAACGTCAAACCCGTTGAGCCCACTGCAGAACTCAAACTCATCATTTATTACAAGACTAGACGCACATCAAGCCTAATCATAAAGAACAACTGCCTCCCCCTACTTCCCCGCTACAAGATGTGAGCCTCGTGTACAAGTTTACATGCAACCATGGTGACTGCAGTCACCGACCTTCCTTGTACATCGGGTCTACCATCACCACCCTCTCAAAACGCATCACAGCTCACCTACAAGACGGAGCTATCAAACGCCACTACCTCTCCAAACACAATACATCTGTCTCCCGAAAATACATTGAAGAAAACATCACCACACTTCATAAAGAAAAAGACGTAACCCGACTCAGAATGGCTGAATCGGTCTACATTAACTCCATAAAACCTACAATTAACATCCAGCTGCTCCCTGCATCCTGTTTACCGTCACAACGCAGGAATACTACTAACTCCGAGGAAGACCAGCGGGCGCTGTGATTGGTCCACATACCC
>CM035178.1:664560-675165 GCA_020233015.1 Callinectes sapidus | reverse complement strand
GAGAGAGAGAGAGAGAGAGAGAGAGAGAGAGAGAGAGAGAGAGAGAGAGAGAGAGAGAGAGTACTGAATTATTGAGATAAGAGATAAAGTTAAAAGTCATTCGGATCTGAAAGAGAAATGAAGATTGCTTCCCAGACAGGGACGAGGAGTCTTCGTTCTGACCTCAGGGCACAATGTTGCTCGTCCACTCTGTCACCTGTGTGTCTGAGCAGCACTACTGTGGCTCGCCCTTTAGGTTACTGTGTCTACCATCTTGAGCCACATCCACAGTAGTATTGCCGTTTTACCGGCCTGTATTGTTGTCTCATGGGCCTACTATATTTCCTTGGAGACATAGTATCATCATTTAAAGATAAATTCTTTTTCTTCTTTCTTGCAGCCTTGTTATGAAAACCTCCTATCTTGTTCTGCAGTCCAGTGGTTTTATTCTGAAGCTGTGAAGTTAGTTTCTGCATTTGCAGAGTTACACTTTGTTAGGAATTTAACTAGGAAAAAATAAAACCAGTATAATGCTTGTAAATAAAACAAGTATAATGTTTACAAATAAGAATACATACGAATAAATATATTTAATAATAAATAAATAAATAGTAATGTTTCCTTAATAAATGAGACATGTAAAATCAAATAGCTAATTAAGTAGTTGAAGTTTACGGGAATATAAGACAGAGGGCGTTGGTGGCGCGGTATATAAATCACGACCGGCGTTCCTCACGTTAGTCTCTCGTCAGTTTCACGTCCGTGACCAGTTAGTTTACCTCCACTACACTACCTTACTGCTACGAATTACTACATTCGGGCCATTCAAGAGAACTTTTTGCCTTGAAACCGCCAACTTCTGCTACCTCAGCTAAGTAGTATTATATTTTAGAACATAGATGTGCTAGGCAATTTTTGTTGCAACAATTTCGAGCCGTAAGTATTTCTGTGGTTTAAATAAGTGCTGCTTGGCTGGTTATGGCAACCCTGTAACCACTGTCAAGTGCAGGTGAGGGTGGTTTCTTCTTTTCTGATTCTCTTGGGTGCTTAATTATTGTGAAGGGTCACTGCTATTTTTACTTTTTCACAATATATTTTCAAGGCAAAAAATAATTCATTAATAATTCATAATTATTCTATATTCTTGTTTTATTTACAAGCATTATCGGGAATAAGCCTTCCCAAACATAATCATGTCGGTTATTAGTAGTCAACCCTTTGTGGCAGTGGCCTTATTCAACTGAATAGCCAGTGACAATGATTGGGCTGACAAATTGAAATAATTCTAAATTGAGAAAAAAATTTAATTGCCTTTAGTTTTTTTAATTAATTATTTCATTTATACCTTTAATTACACTCTAAAGAACCATGCCTCCTAAGGAAGACAGAGAAGCTATGGAAACTATAAAAAATCTTAGAACAGGTAGGGGTGTATACAGAAGAAAAATTACACTCATACTGAAACAATTGAAAGAAATGAAGGATAGAAATTCTTTGTCAGACTCTTTAGCTAATAATTTGAGGAGTAAAATAGATCAAGAGATGAATCAGGTTCAGCAATTTAATGAAAGAATAAATGATGTAATGGTCCAGAATGAATTGGAGAGTGTGGATGAAAGTTTCTATGTTTCAGAAGTTGAAAACCAAATTAAATATGATGTGGAATGTCAGGAGTTGCACAAAGTAATGTAACCTCTCAAGATTTAATAAAACCTAATGTCACAAATGTCTGTTGGTGAAGGAAGACCACCTCCTTTAAATTGTGGCACATTTACAGGCAAGGAAAAAGACAAATATGCATTCAATACTTTTTAAAATCAATTTAACAATGTCATTGGATCTAGAAAGCAGCTAACTGATGCAACTAAACTAGCCTATTTAGTTGGTTATCTGAGGGATTATGCCCTCTCTGTAGTTAAACATCTGTCTATCACTGACACAAACTATGATATTGCTATTCAGATGCTCAAGAATGAGTTTCTGGACAAAGAATTTATTGTAGATGAAACTTATAAGAATATCCTTAAGGCTTACCCTAATACCACCTTTGATCCAGAATATTCTTCTGTTAAAATCTATTTAAATGAAATGAGATCTTATTTGTCAGATTTGAAAACCCATGGATTTGACTTTCTGGAATCAGGAACTGCTGGTCATTCCCTCATTAGCCATATCATTTTTAATAAACTTCCTGTGGTAGTGAAAAAGGAATTCATTCATGTATGAGACAAGAATTACCCTAGCATAACTGAAATACTAGATAATTACCATAGAGTCATCACTACCTTAAGTAAAACTTCTTCTGTAAGACCAAAGACTTTTGGTAAAGCCAGCTATAAGCCACATCATACTGATTTCAAACCTTCCAAAGCTTTTCGAGAAATTGAAGGTTTTAAAGGAACACTTCAAAACTTTAAGAATACCTCCTCTAAATTCACTGTAAATTATGTGGAGGGCATGGACATTCCTTAGGGCAATGCAATAACTTCACTAATTATGAAGCTAAGATAGCCAGGTTAAATGAGCTTTCCTTGTGTACCAGATGTGCTGGCTCTGGGCACAATGAGCATAATTGTTTCGGAAAGCAAGGTAAACTCAGATATGAGTGCAGAAACTGCCATGTTAAAGAACACATAACTCCTCTATGCCCATCTGCTCTTAAAGAAGACAAATTTAAATATCAAATGCAGACAAATGTTAGCCTATGTTTGGCTCAGAGAAGTTTTGATTCATGCCATATGCTTCCAACCATGACCTTAACCCTAAAGAATGGCAAAATGATGAGACAAGTTAGGTGCCTAGTAGATACTGGTAGCCAAAGATCATATATCTCTGAGTCTGTAGCACAAGACCTGTGTCCTAATGTAAGTGAACTGTTTTCTTTGGAATGTGATGTGAGTACATACATCGGAGAAGAAACTAAGGTTTTCAAGCAAATGAGTACAGGGATCAAGTTACATGATCGCATTGCCTTCGTTCCTCTATTGGTAGACAAGACCTTAGATATTAAATTTTATGTCCCTGGAATGAATGCAGTCATAAATAAATTCAAACTGAATAACATGAAATTGCTAGATGACTATTTCTATGAACCTGTAAATCATGAACACATCCAGGTGGATATGCTGTTGGGAATAGATGTTTTACAAAACATGACATCTGTATCATGGCAGGAAAAATTAGGTGGCAGTTGTTTAGTAATGCACAATAAAGCAGCACCTATAGGTAATGTCTTCAACTTTCTAGCACCTGCAGAGAGACAGTTTGTAATGCGACTTCTAGCTAAAAAAGATGAAGCTAAATTATGCAGTAAAACTAAGACCATGGTTAATGCAGTGATGGATCCTTTAAAGTCATACTATAACCCATTGGAACATTTGTTAGAGGATACAGATGTAGAAAACGGACTAGAACACCTTTTCAGCTTCGAATCAATGGGAATAAAAACCACTGAAGCAGATTTAGTCTCCCTTGAGAGTGAGCAAATAAAGAAGTTTGAGGAAGGAATTTCTTTCAAAGATGGTCATTATAATGTGGACTGCCATGGTATCAAGATAAAATAGAATCTGTGCCATCTAATCATTTTGTTGCTTTAAAGGTGCTGGATAGGACTTTGGATTACTTAAAAAGAAAAAAAATTACTGGAAAATTATCAGGCTGTATTTGATCAACAGTTGGATGATGGCATAATAGAAGAAATTGAAGTAAAACCTGCACAGTATGATGAAAAGATCTGGATCCCTCATAGACCAGTCATCAAAATGGAAGAACAGGTTACCACTAAGATCAGGCCTGTCTTCAATTGCTCTTTGAAAACAAACAAAGATTTACCATCCTTGAATGAGGCTGCTTACCCAGGTGTTGATCTTATGAACAGCATTCTTCAATTACTTTTTTATTTTCGAACCAATAAGTTGGTCATGTTAAGTGATGTCAAGACAAGCCTTAAATGAACAGAATTCATATGGGCTACATATATTTTGTGATAGTTCTGCTGAAGCATATGGGTTTGTGGCCTATGCTTTAGATGGAGAGGGTAAAAGCACATACCTACATTCTAAGTCAAAAGTAGCTCCACTAAATAAAGGAAAGGAACATAGTATTCCTACACTAGAACTTATGGCAGTAATATTAGCCTTAAAATGTTTACCTACTATTTTAGAGGCTTATAATAACATTCAAATTCAGTTCGTTAATATTTGTGTGGATGCTCAGGTGGTGTTAAACTGGCTTTTGACCAAGGACACTAAAGTAAAATCTAAATTCCTAAAAAACAGAGTGTCGGAAGCTGAAGGACTGAAGTCTGAAATAAATAAGAAATTCAAAATGCCTGTAGCATACCACTATGTAAACACTGAACATAACCCTGCAGACTTAATTACCAAGGGTTTGACCTATAGCAAATATTTAGAAAAAATAAAGTTCTGGCTGGAAGGACCTCAGTGGTTGACTAATGATTACCAACTGTGGCCTCAATATCCTCTGTTGAGCATAGCACCTTCCCTAAAGAGTAAAATATGCACTGCTTGTACCTCTCAAACTCCTAAAATAAATACAGGAATACTTAATATAAATAAATATTCATCTTATGAGGACTTGTTGAAGTGCACCACCTACCTATTTAAATTTCTAAGTAAAATAAAGGATTGTAATCCAAAAAAGAAGGCCTTAGAATACTGGGTTAAGGTTGCTCAGACAGAATGCTATCAAGATGAATTAAAATTTTTGCAGAACCCAAGTCATGAAAATGAAAGAAATATCCCACTTCTGGTATCTAACCTTAACTTATTCCTTGATGACAGAGGCATTATAAGATCCAGAGGTAGAATTAGCAAATGCCAATATTTTAAATATGAAATACACCATCCTGTGTTACTCCCTAAGGATCACAGGTTAACTAAACTCATAATAAATGATTGTCATAATAAAATGCAGCACTTAGGCATAGGAACTACATTGAATTATTTACGGGAACAAGGGTACTGGATACCCAAGGGTAGAATGGCTGTGAAGCAGGTATTGAGCACATGCCATATATGTAAGAAGTACAATGCCTTAGCATTTAAATATCCCAAATTTACAGACATGCCCAAGCATCAAATGAACCTGGTTAAACCTTTTCAGCATGTCGGGGTGGATTATACAGGCCATTTTTGGGTCAGAGATGAAAATAGTGGTCACTCGGTTAAGGTTTATGTCCTGATTTTCACATGCCTTAACATTAGAGCTGTCCACTTCGAATTATTACCCGACATGTCCACTAAGAATTTTTTGTTAGCCTTCCATAGATTTTGCAACCGCTACTCTATTCCACATTACTTGTACAGTGATAATGCCAAAGCTTTTCTGAAGGGTGGCAATATATTAGAAAGTTCCCTTCAGTCCAAAGAAGTACAGGAAGAGCTGGAAAAGATTAATATCAAGCATGTAAAAATTCCCTTGTACTCTGCATGGATTGGTGCTGCATGGGAAAGATTAATAAGGGTGCTTAAGACCTGTCTGTATAAGGTAGTAGGAAGGGCTAAGTTAACATATTTCGAGATGTTGACTTCTCTATCTAACATCCAACTAGCCATAAATTCTAGACCTTTAACATACCGGTCCAGTTCTGAGAGCTTGGAGTTCATAACACCTAACTACTTCCTGAAACTTCATGGGGACTCATCTCTGGTACTGAGGGTGGTAATGGTGAAATATGGGTGGATGACCAAAGCCAGCCCTCCTTAGAAAAGACCATAGAAGAACAAGAACTAGTCCTTGAAAGTTTTTAAAAATTGTGGTACGAAAGTTATCTCCTCAGCCTGAGAGAACACAGCAGAAACCTATACCAGTGCTCTTGGGAAAATAAAATTAAAGAAGGGGATATCGTACTAATAAGATCAGTAAATAAACCCAGACCCTTCTGGTTAATGGGCAGAGTATTGCAAACAATGAAAGGGCTTGATGGCAAAATAAGAACAGTTCAACTTAAACAAAGTAATGGTGCAGTAGAATTTCACTCAATATGTAATCTCTATCCCCTTGAACTTACCATAACTCATGCTGGGAGAGATTCAAATAGGGCCAAAGAAGACACCCCTAATGATGTAACCCCAGTCCGGAACGGCGGTGACAATCTCAGGGGGGCCAGGCCAAAAAGGACGGCTACTGATAGATTTAATAAGATGCTTAGGGATGATTTAGAGTACTTGTAAATATGATGCTTAGGGATGATTTAGAGTACTTGTAAATATAAATTTCTGCTACACCTTCACTGAAGGTGAGGATGTGAGGAAAATGCAACACCTTCACTAAAGGTGATGCAATTAATAGTATTAAGGTATTAGCTTAAGGTGGGGATAAGGTTTAGATTTAAGACTAGGTTAAGGTGAGATAAAGTAGGTTAGGATAAAATGCTACACCTTTCCTAAAGGTGAGGATTTTTGGTAGGGGCATGACTATTTGGATGAGATGAGCAGCGATCTCAACCTCCCCGAGTTGCATTTCCATCTTTTTCTCTCTCTCTCTTACTACAGTAAATCCCCATTTCATCTCTTCATTTAAAATAAATAAACAGATAAATTGACCTCCAGAGTAGTTACCTAATTGCAATTTGGGGAATCGCAATCTCCTCTGGGGAATATGTTAGGAATTTAACTAGGAAAAAATAAAACCAGTATAATGCTTGTAAATAAAACAAGTATAATGTTTACAAATAAGAATACATACGAATAAATATATTTAATAATAAATAAATAAATAGTAATGTTTCCTTAATAAATGAGACATGTAAAATCAAATAGCTAATTAAGTAGTTGAAGTTTACGGGAATATAAGACAGAGGGCGTTGGTGGCGCGGTATACGTATAAATCACGGCCGGCGTTCCTCACGTTAGTCTCTCGTCAGTTTCACGTCCGTGACCAGTTAGTTTACCTCCACTACACTACCTTACTGCTACGAATTACTACATTCGGGCCATTCAAGAGAACTTTTTGCCTTGAAACCGCCAACTTCTGCTACCTCAGCTAAGTAGTATTATATTTTAGAACATAGATGTGCTAAGCAATTTTTGTTGCAACAATTTTGAGCCGTAAGTATTTCTGTGGTTTAAATAAGTGCTGCTTGGCTGGTTATGGCAACCCTGTAACCACTGTCAAGTGCAGGTGAGGGTGGTTTCTTCTTTTCTGATTCTCTTGGGTGCTTAATTATTGTGAAGGGTCACTGCTATTTTTACTTTTTCACAATAACTTGAAAGACCAGTCCTCTTCTTTTCTAAATCGACTGTCTTGTTCTGCAATTTTTATGTTTCGTTTTGGAGACCTGTCATTTGTTCTCCAATACCTACTAGCATATTTGTAAGCTGCGTCATCATATTCTCTAAATCCACCATATTGTCCTGCAGGACTTTAGTGTTGACCTGCAGACTCTCAGTTTGGTCCTTTATGTCTCCTGTCTTATTCTGGAGACTCTCTCTCATTTGCTGTAAATCTGCAGCCTTGTTCTCAATCCCTTTGGCCTCCGCGTCCAGACGATGCATCGTTCTCCCCAAAATGACAGTGTCCGTTAGCAGAGAGTCTGTTTTGTTTTGAATACCCCTCATATTATTTTCAAGTCCCAGCATTCTGTTCTTCAGTTGAATCGACTTTTTCTCAATATTTTTTTGTTCGGTTTCGCAGAAGTGTTGTGTCATTATTTAAACTATCAGTTTCTTCCTGAACCTTCGCAGTTTTTTCTTCAGTCGCTATCGTGGTATTTTCAATTTCCTGTATTGCATTTTCTAATTGCTTAGTTTTGTTCTCTAGAGTTTCATATTCCTTTTCCTGTGTTTTTCTTTCCTTTTCAAGCGTTATCGTGGCGTTTTCAGTTTCTGCTACCTTGTTTTTCAAAGGTATCGTTATGTTGTGCAAAATTTCGTATTCATTTGTGTTTGTTTTCTTTTCGTTATCAATCGCTATCGTGGTATTTTCAGTTTCCGCTATCATGTTTTCTACTGGCATCGTTTTCTTCTGAAGACTTTCAGTTTCTTTTTCACTTTCGTGACTTAAGTTCTTAGGTGATGAAATTTCTTCCAGTGGTTCCTTGATTTCTACTGTTTCATTACTGGAAGACATCATTTCGTTTTCTTGCTCTTTAGCTTTGAGAGGTGTTTCCTTCTTATCACCATTGATGGTTGGTAAGGTTTCATTTTTCTGTACTTTAGTTTATAAATCTTTTCCCTCCTTCTGAATATTTTTTTCCAAAGTCTTGTTTCCTTCTTCTGTACTAGTCTCTATATTTGTTCCGTTGTTGTCACCATTGTGCTTTTGCACCGTTTTGTTTCCTCGATCTATGGTTTCAACAAGGGTTTCATTTTTATGGAGAACACTTTTTTCCGAGGTTTTGTGTTCTTCCTCATTAGTAATTTCTTTATCCGTGTCGGTCTCGTTACTTATCAGTTGCGGCAAGATCATGTTTTCTTCTTCCTTACTAATCTCTATATGTGTAGCATTTTTATCATAAACGGGTTTTTCCACAGTTTTGTTCTGCTGTTGTTTAGTTTCAACAATGGTTCCGTTCTTATCATCAATTACTTTCTCAACTGTTTTGTTTTTTTGTTCTTTAATCAACAGAACGGTTCCATTTTTATCGTGTATGGTTTTTTCCATAGTTTTGTTCTCTTGTTGCTTAGTTTCATTAGTGGCACCGCTCTTATCGTCTATAGATTTTCCCATCATTTTCTTCTCTTGCTCTTCAATTTCAACAATAGTTTTGTTCTCATTATCGATGGCTTTTTCCGTGATTCTATTCTCTTGCTCTTTAGTTTCCAGAACTATTTCATTGTTTTGTACAGTTTTTTCCAGAGTCTTATTAGTTGGTTCCTTTGTTTCAGTAATGGTATGGTTCTTCTCATCAACTGTCTTTTCCCAAGTTTTCTCTTCATTACTTTCTAGATCTACTAAGGTTTTATTATCGTTAGCTTTTTCTTCAGTTACGTTGTCTTCGTCTTTTCTGGATTCTATAGGTGTTCCATTTCTATCAACAACGGTTGTAACTAATCTTTTATTTTCATGTTCTATATTTTCCTTGTCAGTCCCATTCTCAACCTCACTCCTTCTTTCTCTCCAGAAATCATGAATGACGGTCTTTAATCCTGTATGTTCAAATGGCTCGGTCTTACCCAAGCCTTGTGCATCCTCAAAGAGACCAGTCGTCTCGTTAGGGAACAGGGGGCACATAGGGTGCCCCAAGCCGCTCCCGTAGCTAACCATATCCAGGATACAGAGGATGAAGATGTGGTTCTTGATGAACATTCCGTTTAAAACTTTCTTGTGGAAGAAATTCTAAATATATATATAGAGAAAGTAACGGATGAGGGAACAAATGTATCACACAGAAGATACGAAGAAACGGACAGAAAGACTAAAATACCAGGGCAATTACTAACAATATTGAAGGAAGAAAGGGAGCTGGAAAGATGGCGAGAAATGAGAATAAGATATAAGTCTGGATGGTAATGAGAAAACACAGGTGAGAAAGAGGAGGACGAGGGAGAGAGGAAGACGATGAGGTACCGTTTTCTACGCAGACTAGACGATAACCTCGATACAGGAGGAGCTGCGAACATCAGTTATCTTCCACTTTGATCCGTCTACGAGAGAGAGAGAGAGAGAGAGAGAGAGAGAGAGAGAGAGAGAGAGAGAGAGAGAGAGAGAGAGAGAGAGAGAGAGAGAGAGAGAGAGAGAGAGAGAGACAGATTTTTTTTTTTTTTGGCCATCACCCTGACTTGGGTATTAGGCCATGGTTAGAAAAAAAAACAACAACAACAATATGTACACATAGAGTTTTAGTTGTTTATTTATTTATGTATATTTTATCTTTTTTTCATATTTTTTTTATTTGTATATTTTTTATTTTATTTTATTTTATTTATTTATTTATTTATTTTTAATATTTTGTTTTTAGCATGTACAAAATTTATATATACATTCATACTCACTCGCACTCTTCATTCATTCGGGAGTACCTGAACCCTATCTCAAAACTAAAGTCATTAGTCAAGGGGGTAAGGAGGGAAGTAAAAGTATATACACATTCATACTTCGGGAAATATACAATACGTGAACACACGTACTTGTAAGGAATGGGGATTCTCATGTTCTCAGTCACGCGAAAGTCCATCACACAGACATTCATTCCAGAATAATATTTACAAAACATGTACAATAACAACAACAAATATGGTGCATATATACATAATGAATAATTGAAACATAAGTAAGTCACAACTCTCTGATTAAATTGGTCTCTGTCAGGAAAATAATCAGCTTGTCGATCACATCCGGGTCATCACCCAAAAGGGTGGCCTGAGTTACCGGTAGACGGCGGGCCACACAGTAAGCTGTGAGGGACCGCCGCGCCTCACGATAACGCACGCAGTGGATCAAGATGTGATCGACAGAGAGGGTTACATTACAGTGGGGACATTGTGGTGGAAAGGAGTGGGATATGTATGGAAGCATGTGTGTTGGTAGGGTGGAACCCATCCTTAGGCGTGCGAGGACCACTTCCTCACGCCTTGTAGGGCGATTGGAAGAGGCCCACTCACCTAGGACGGGCTTTATGGTGTTCAGGTGGAGACTGCCCCAGTGACTTTGCCATAGGAGTCG
>CM035178.1:521814-533025 GCA_020233015.1 Callinectes sapidus | reverse complement strand
CGGCGCGGACCGCACCCAGGTTTTCATCCTTCACTGGTCGATAAATGGGTACCTAGGGCAACCTAGGGAAGGTAAACGGTGGAAACCCGGATTTCATGCTGGCCCCATGTCCCGGGGTAAGGGACTATTCCACCACAGGCTCAAAGGCCAAGGAGACGGGAGATGAGCGCCCGCAGCTACGCGTTGATACAGCGTAAGCCCCCCACTTTACTTACTACTTACCTGGTATATCAATATATATTAACGGATAGTGGTTTCGGTTCTCTTTTTTGGCAGGGTGAAACTATAGTGATGACACAACCCACACCACCGTCCTTTTTCCAACTCCACTCGGAGGTTTCAGGTATGATACTGCAAAACTCATCGTAACATTCAAGAGGTATTTGAATATTCCCTCAAAAAAATTGCAACTCTTTTGATACAACATACTGTTATATTCTGAGATTAAAGGGGGGACGAAGTTTGGAGGGTTGGCATACTTGGACTTCGATGTCATTCAGTGTCATCTCTCTCTCTCTCTCTCTCTCTCTCTCTCTCTCTCTCTCTCTCTCTCTCTCTCTCTCTCTCTCTCTCGTGATGATGTAAAATCAGAATTATAACAGCACATTGACGACCATAATTTCTACTACAGCCTGTTGAAAATCAATAACATAAAACTATGAAATTTTTGAGAACAAGGATCTCTGAGATGCATTTAACACCAACAGGCCAGTCGGGTGTGATGGAGGGTATCGCCTTGGCATTCGTGCTTTTTCTGGTGGCGGTGGTACCTTTCTTCTCGTGGATGCTAATCGTCTCCCTTGCAATAGCCTTCACGAGGGGTTTGGAGTTCTTGTTGGGGGAACAGGGAAGTGAAATGATTGATTGATTTATCAATTAGCATGCCCGTTTGAATTACCTATTATTCCAATGGTTTGTCTTGTAACATATCACAATTGTCACACAGACTGAGGGCGTCATCTTCGGAAATCGACACACTGGAGGGACGCTGCAGCTGGTGGAAGGCGTATTCAGGTGGATTCTTCACTGAATGTTCCTTAGTAATATTTAATTCAGTGTATGAGTACTTTGTTGGCGTTGTCAAGACAATTACGAGTCGCGCTATTTCATGATAATAAACAATAGTTATTTGTCTGCAATTTTATGAATTCCATTAATGCTTCTGTGGTGTATTGGAGTCTGATATGAATTATTAGTTTCTATTTACTTCAGAGCAGTGGCTAATGCATTTGGTTATGAATCAAGATTGGGATAGTGGACAAAGCTGAACCATTTTTGTTAATCCTCCTCTACCTTTGGAAACTTAAAAAGAAAGGTAAACTGTGGACACCTTGATATCCCAGCGATCCTATGTCCCAGAGTAAGGAATATCTACCTTCCACAACGTCAATGGAAAAGAAAATAGATGAGCACCGAGATTCGGGACCTATGCACGCTATAAGGATGGTCGTAGTCTGCTCACGGTCGTTTCATAATATTACACGCTCTTCGACACAGGTGTCTCCCGGTAAACGATAGTAGGCTAGTTGGTTTCCGAAAATAACATCGTGAAGCAAATTATCGTATAGCGGACTTAAGAATTATTTTTTTTAAATGTAATGCGTTCCAAGACCTTCACATGTCATCTAAAACCCATAGATATGATCAAATATCGTTTGCAAATACAGCTACTGTATAAAGTAATGAGATTCATGCCACATACATAAAATAAACACAAGAATAAGGTAAAAGAATTAAGATAAATGGCAATAATTGTTATACTTAAAATCCCACTGTTGTTTCATGTATCTCTAAAGAAATGCCACTCAAGCCCGTAAAGGTCAAACCTTTTAAAATCATGAAATATACTGTATATAAATGTTTTATTATCTAAAAAAAAAAAATAGTAATAATAGTAAATAAATAAATAGAATTAATTAAAAAAAACATGTTACACAAGAGTAGAGTAATGAAATTCATTCCAAAGGCACTATTAATTTCTATAAATATGTATAAATGTGTGTGTGTGTGTGGGGTGGGGGGTGTATGCGTTTCACACAGTGCTCATGTCTCCCTCCAATATCACAAGCACCAACCTATCTATTTACATTTATATATCCAAGTACCTCATAGATACCTCATATTGTGTACTACCATTTTATTTCATTTGGTTGTAATGTAAAGACGTTTTTTGTAACGTCCTGCCACTGCATACGTTGCTATGGAGTTTACTGAATACGAACGACACCAGACACTACAGGACCTCCTGATTTTAAGAAGTGCGAGAGACAGCTGGTGATTGACGATCTACGCTCGTTTGTACAAGTCATGAGCCAATTCAGTTTTTTTCCTTGTTTTACCTAAATGTCAAGTACAATATTGCAAAACAATATAATTCTTTTTTCCACACTTAATTATGCTAAAAAAAATCGTGTTAAAAACACCAATATACTGAAAACAAACAATATTTTCACAATTAAAGCCACAGCCACAAAATATAGCCATCTCTTGGTAAAAGATACGAAAAGCCACCATAATAATGCATTAGCTTGCTCAATATTCCCTTGTCTAATGTCGTTTTCAGGTTTTATTTGCTGTGAAATGACAATAAAAGAAGTAATCCTTTATAAAACATCAATTTTCATGGTCTTAAAGACCATCATATTAGATGTCATATTCACGGTTAGGAAATGTGAGATATCACCATAAAAAAGCATTATATTTGCTTCTTTCTCTTGTCTTACATCATTTTCAAGTTCTTTTTATTGTAAAATGACAATGAAAGAAATGTTCTTTATAAAACGCCAACTTCCACGGTCTTAGAGAGTACTACATTCTAAATTTTATCCCCAAAAGAACATTACAAATGGCACTTTGAGTGTTGTGCGCTGTGTTCACTTTCACTTATTGCTAGCTGATTGGATGGTTGCTTTTCCGTCCCGGAAAGCATACACATCTCTGAGCACGTTTGGTTCCCTGTGACTTTGTTTGTTTGACTTGCGGGTGACATTACTGAAAACTACTTAAGTGCAGGAACAGTAGGCCAGTTTAATCTCAGTGCAGTCACAAAATCATTTTGTGTGTGTTTGTGTGTGTCAGCACAACGTTCCCTGGCATCCTGGGATACTTCCTCCCTTACACCTGTCTATATTATGTTTTACCTCACCAACTGATCTTTAAAGATATTGTTATTACTACCTTTCTTGTAGTAAATATCAAGCACAATAAGCAATTTGTTGTTTGTTGCTCTCTCAGAGGCTCAGCCAGCCACGAGTCACCCAGTAGACCAGCCGATCCTAACCACCCTCTCACCTCCCCTATTCCCTGTCGCTTACCAATAACACATACTGTCTTAGGGTATATGATTATTATTGTAGTCGGCATTATTGTTATTATAATCATCATTATTGTTGTTAGTTTATGTTGATATAGTTTTGATTGCGACCAAATCCAAAACCTTTGGTACCGCGCATGATTGATCTTGTATCTTATCAAATGAAGTGGTGTACCTCTCTTTTTATGCTTGTTCGTTTTATGTGTTTTCGAATTTACGAGGGGTGCAAAACAACCCCCAAATATATAATTTGGGTACGTTTCTTTTCATTTGTATGCGATATTTCGTTGAGTGGCCAACAGATGTCTCACGTGAGTTCCATCATGCAACCCAAACAACAGCAGTTACACAATCACATATGCCTACAATATATATTGTTATGCTGCTCCCCGTCCACACACACACACACACACACACACAGCTTCCAAATCCACGACAGGTACACTCTTACCAAGTACCAACAGCGTCACCCTCAGGGCAGCAGCACAGACACACATACAGGGACACTTCTCTGCGAAGATTCGTGGCTAGCAAGGGGAGCGAGGTACAGACCCAAAAACCCCAGACTTACTCAGAGAGGCAGGAATACAGTTAAAGGCACGGCACAACTTCCTTACTTTACTGGCACACAAGAGTTAATACAGGATGGCACACAGTACTTATACCACAACACAAACGGGGCAGGATCGCGTCCTCAGGGAGGCAGGCAGGCGCTCTCATCCTCAGGGAGAGCGGGGCAGGCTGGCAGCCTCTCACACTCCTCACTCGGCAGCAACTTCTCCCTCTCTGGCCTCTCCCCTCACTCGAACTGCCTGCAGAAACTATTTGCTGACAACAGCCCCCCTTTCCCTTGTGTCGCCCCTCCAGCCACGTCCTAGTCGCGTTCCTTCTACTGGCCAATCAGGCACAAGATATCCACCTGGCCGCAAACTCCGGCCCTCACTACCACCTCTGCACCAATGTCATCGTTGCCAATCTAATAGCATGGCCAACGCTATCTTCACACTAGGGGCCGCCGCAACACTACCCTCCCCCTACAAAATAGTCGTCCTCGACTATTCATGCTCGCTCCTCACCTGTAGTCCCTTCACCACAGGTCTTTTCCTCGATCTGAGGGTGTGAGACAAGCGGCTCTCTCACGCTCGTCCTCTGCTGTCCCCTCACGCGCGCTCTGCTTCCACCCATCGCAGCCTCATCCTCCCCCTCGCTGTCTGGGCCTCTCCACCTGCCAACGCTCCATGTCGCTGGCGTTTCTCCACCTTGCCACTGCCACGCCGCCACAGCCTCAGGTCTGTGGTAGCTCTTCCCCAGGTGGTTGTCCAGTACCCTCAGGGAGGTAGCGGCGGTTACCTTGGGGCATACTAGGCCGTGCCCCGGCGACATCCACCGCCATCCCCTCCCAGGGAGCGCCAAACTGGTACCACCTCAGCGCTGCTCTGGTACGCCGCTCAGATTCCTTCTCGGCGACGTAAACGTGGTACAGCTCGCACCACTCCACCTCATGCCTCATGCCAACCCAACACAGGCGTCGGCACAGGCGACACAGAGCCTTCCTGCGCCCCAGGTGCCCACCAGAGACACCAGCATGCATCTCCTCCAGCAACTCAACCTGCAGGGAGAAAGGGTTTACCAGCAGCCACGTCTGCTGTGTCGCTGCATCCTCCACGCCCTTCTGCAATACGCCGTCTTGTACGTGCCACGTCTCCACCTGCTCCATCAAGTCTTCGATAGAAAGAATTTCCGGCAAGAATTCCTCCTTGCACAGCTCCTCCTCCCTGCACGACTTCTCGCCTTCCTCCGTCCGCCCAAACACCGGGTGGACATGCTGCCCGCTGTCTCGCTGCATGCCAGCCTCACTCTGCCCGTCCTGCCTGCTCTCCATGGGGCTCACCTTCCCCGCGCCGCCGTTCACCTCATCACCGCAGCAGCACACCGCTGCATGGCCTCCACCGCCTTCTTCAGTGGCGCCCACTGCCTCACGTTCCCTCACGACTCCGCAGTTCAGCTCCAGTCTCTCCTCGACATCCAAACTCGTCACGGGGCTCTCGACCTGTTTAACAGCATCCTCAAGGACCAGTGTTACGACTTCTCCACGTACCTTCCGCTGCATCCTTCCGAGGTCATCACACGCTGCATTCCCAAACAGGGAGTCTAGCCCCAACAGACAGGGTTCCTCCACGTCGGCAACAGAGACTCTCAGCTCACAGTGGCCTGTCACGCCACACAACTGCTGGTCTGATACAGGGGGTTGGGCTGCCACATCTTCCTCCACTCTGCTCCGGACGACTTCAGTGCTTCCCTCACAACGTCGTCTCGCTGCCACCCGCTCCTCCCTGAATTCCTCTCTCGACCGATCCAATTGCACCACCACTGCCCTAATGTCCTGTTTAATTTCACTGAAATCCTGTTTCATTTTCTGTGCAAACTCAACGAGCAAGGCTTCTACCCTTTTCAAGCCTGACTCACTGCCTTCCGGCTTCTCACTGCCTCTCGAGTCTGAGTCCACCATGGTGCCTTGGACTAAGGATGGGCCGGTATCGACTCCGGAATCGATTCCACCGATTCCACTCAGAAGTTGCTGGTATCGATTCCAGCGAGTGGAATCGATACCATGCACTAATGAATACTTTCCTTTTGCGATCCTCACAAGGCGTCAACCAATCAAATATCCGGAAACCCAGTCCGGACATTTGATTGGTTAACGCCTTTTGACGTATGAAGTGAGTTGCCAATGCCAGCAGTGGTGTATATATATTAGCCCGCACCTCCCAGCCCTCAGTTGAGCCCAAGTATTAAGGGGGGAACTCGTGTCGCTCCGCACCATACATGCCTAGTAAATTAAGTACGAATAATTTTGGTTATTTGATGTTTCCCTTTCGTAAAGTAACTCTTCCTGTCGCTAAAAGTTAAATTAGAATTTTAAAATATTCTTGCTGGCCTTAATGAGATAGTCAAAAAGGCGCGTGTGTGTCAAAATACAACTAGGTAAATACAGACTTATTACAGAGAAAGAGAGAAGAGACTCCGCCAGCTTAGCAGTCTCTCACTCAGAGAGTTACTCAGTGTTCAGTGTTCACTACTCAGTAGTATTCGGTATTCATTAAGAGTATTCATCAACAACGTGTAGCGCTTCCGGCAACCAGGAATCGCCAGGCCGCGGAGCGATGCCAGTGTTCATTTGAGAAGCGTAGCGATACCGGCTACCGGGAGTCGGATGAGCGGGCGTAGTTGGTTGGGAGTCACCCTGCGGAATCGATTCCGGAATCGATACCGCCGATTCCGCGGGTCTCGGTGTTCGGAATCGTGAATACTCAAATTACCGATTCTTGCCCATCCCTACCTTGGACCCGGCAATCTCACTAGCCAAACTATCCCAAAAACTCCTGACACCACTTGTTATTCTGGCCTCCCGTCCATACACACCAACACAGCTTCCAAGGCGACGACAGGTACACTCTTACCAACAGCGTCACCCTCAGGACAGCATACAGGACGGGGTCGGCAGCATAGACACACATACAGGGACACTTCTCGGCGAAGATTCGTGGCTAGCAAGGTGAGCGAGGTACAGACCCACAGACCCCAGACTTACACAGAGAGGCAGGAATACAGTTAAAGGCACGGCACAACTTCCTTACTTTACTGGCACACAAGAGTTAATACAGGATGGCACACAGTACTTATACCACAACACAAACAGGGCAGGATCACGTCCTCAGGGAGACAGGCAGGCGCTCTCATCCTCAGGGAGAGCGGGGCAGGCTCGCGTCCTCAGGGGAGAGCGGGGCAGGCGCTCTCATTCTCAGGGAGACATTCTCAGGACAGCATACAGGACGGGGTCGGCAGCATAGACACACATACAGGGACACTTCTCGGCGAAGATTCGTGGCTAGCAAGGCGAGCGAGGTACAGACCCACAGACCCCAGACTTACACAGAGAGGCAGGAATACAGTTAAAGGCACGGCACAACTTCCTTACTTTACTGGCACACAAGAGTTAATACAGGATGGCATACAGTACTTATACCACAACACAAACGGGGCAGGATCGCGTCCTCAGGGAGGCAGGCAGGCGCTCTCATCCTCAGGGAGAGCGGAGCAGGCTGGCGTTCTCTCACACTCCTCACTCGGCAGCAACTTCTCCCTCTCTGGCCTCTTCCCTCACTCGCACTGCCTGTTGCCGCCCGCCAGGCCCGGCGGGCCCGGCGGGCCGGCGGCAGAAACTATTTGCTGACAACAGCCCCCCTTTCCCTTGTGTCGCCCCCCCAACCGCGTCCTAGTCGCGTCCCTTCTACTGGCCAATCAGGCACAAGATATCCACCTGGCCGCAAACTCCGGCCCTCACTACCACCTCTGCACCAATGTCATCGTTGCCAATCTAATAGCACTGCCAGCGCTATCTTCACACTAGGCGCCGCCGCAACAATATATATATATATATATATATATATATATATATATATATATATATATATATATATATATATATATATATATATATATATTTTTTTTTTTTTTTTTTTTTTTTTTTTTTTTTTTTTTTACGAACCCATGTATGGGGGGGTAGCCGTGGCCGTGGGTATGTGTGTATGCAAGTGCGTGGTGGGCGTGAGAGTAGACAAAGAAACAACAGGTCTGGGACGGGAAGGAGAGAGAGAGGGGTATCGGAGCGAGGCAGATGGAATGTTGACGATTCAGCAAATAGTTTCTGCCACCGGCCCGGCGACAGGTAGTGAGGGGAGAGAGCAGAGAGAAGAGAGTTGGGGCACAGTAAGGAGGACAGAGGGAAGAGCTACCTTGCTTCCCTTTGTTCCTGGACAGATGTATTCTGACTGCCATGTAATAGTGCCTGTGGGCTGGCAGTGTGTGTGCCAAGACTGTGTGTGCCTAGTTGACATAGTGGAAGCCTGCTGGGAGGCCGTGAAAGAGGTATGAGGTGTGAAGTGGCCCGAGCTGCCACCTTGATGTGTGTCGCCTCGCGGAGCGCGCCTTTGTCATAGTGGAGGCGTTGTGTCACGGTTCCCCCCCATGTTACCTGTACTGTTTGCTGAGTAAACTAGCCAAGGTGAACTCTGTGTGTTTGCTTTGTCCCCTATTTTGAGCTACTATAGGTACACTTCGCTACACTTGCCCATCCGAACCGTGTGGAAGTTACACAGCCCCCCTATGCCCTGTTGCCCTGCTTGTGCACCCTGGAGGCCTGTGTGAACCCTGTGGCCTGAGACGTGTTGCTGAGGGCAGAGAGAGGGTGTGAAGAAGAAAAGGGGGGTTAACGTAACAGTGGTGTCAGGAGTGGGATAGTTGATGGTGCAAAGTGAATAGTCGAGTGTTGTACTAGCAAAATGGAGGACGAACGCAGACAATAAGATGGCGGGGATGACGCCTCTGTGGGCGAGGCTAGTGACGTCACATTGGCCAGAAAGAAAAATTCCGCCATGATGGCGATGCTTCAAGCCCTGATGACAGAAATAATAGTGAAAATAGACCAGCAGATGGAGAAAATAAACCAGCAGGTGGAGAAAATGTTAGACCAGCAGGCAGCACAAATAAGGAACCTGGCGGCAGCGAACGTACAAGTGAGGGAAGAGCTTGTGGCAGCCCAAGAGCCCCCTGAGTTGGAACGGCAGCTGTGTGGCGTGACTGGTCACTGCATGACGCTACCAGGTCCCGTGATGTCTACGATCGCGGTGAGTAGCGTTGTGAAGATGACAGTCTCTGCAGACGACATGGAAAAACCCTGTCTGTTGGGGCTAAACTCCCTGTTTTGGAAAGCAGCGTGTGATGACCTCGGAAGGATGCAGCGGCAGGTACGTGGAGAAATCATACCACTGGTCCTTGAGGACGCTGTTGAACAGGTGGAGAGCCTCGTGACAAGTTCGGATGTCGAGGACGAGAGACTGGAGCGGCACTGCCGAGTCGTGATGGGAGAGGCGGCGGACGCCACTGAGGAAGCCTGTGGAAGCCAAGCAACGGTGAGCAGTTGCGGTGGTGAGGTGAACGGTGGAACGAGGAAGGTGGGCCCCGGGGGAAGTGGAAGCAGACAGAGCAAGACTGGCCAGCATCGGGACGGCAGCCAGCATGTCCACCCGGTGTTGGGGTGGATAGAGGAAGGCGAACAGCCATGCAGGGAGGAATTCTCGCTGCACATACAAGACGGTGTGTGGAAGAGGTGCGTGGAGGATGCAGCAAAACAGCAGACGTGGCTGCTGGTAAACCCTTTCTCCCTGCAGGTTGAGTTCCTGGGGGAGGCGCATGCTGGCGTCTCTGGTGGGCACCTGGAGCGCAGGAAGACTCTGCGTCGCCTGTGCTGGGCTAGCATGGGACAGGGAGTGGAGGAGTGGTGCTGCAAGTGTACCACGTTGGCGTCGTTGAGAAGGAATCGGAGCGACGCACTAGAGCAGCGCTGAGGTGGTACCACTTCGGCGCCCCATGGGAAAGGATGGCGGTGGATATCGCGGGGCCACTGCCGTGTAAGCTCCGAGGATGCCGCTGCCTACCGGCGGCTACTGGACGACCACCTGGGGTAGAGCTGCCACGGACGTCGCCTGAGGTTGTGGCGGCGTTGCAGCAGCGCTGGTACCAGCTGCGCGCCGGGGACGTGCAGATGCGGTGGGCGACCGCGACTGCCTTCTACAATCCCTGCGAGAGACGAGGCCCTACCCCGAGGCTGCAGAACAAGTGGGAGAGCCCGTGTACTGTCCTTGAGCGGCTCTCAGCCATCATCTGCAAGCTGGGTGATGGCACACGTAAACGGCCGCGCATTGTCCACGTTGGTCGCATGTGGACCGCCTGTGGAGGTGTGCAGAAGCCACTTTTTTCCTGGGAGGGCCAGGATGGCGCTGTCCAAACTCCTCTATCACCTGGGAGTGAGAGTGGTGACGACCCTGCTCTAGACATCGATAGCCAGGGTGAAGGGAGCAGTGACAGAGGTGACAGAAGTGACAGTGGTGACAGTGATGGTGAGGCCCAAGGACAGGTGTTTGAGACTAACCGGCCTACCAGGGCCCGGAGGCCACCGTAGTGGTTAAGGGACTATATAGAAATTTAGTTCTTGTGTAGGTTTAGATGTAGAAGTAATTTATTTCTTTTATTCTGTTTAGTTTATTTTCTTTTGTAGGGAGTTCAGGACGGCTGGGTCGGCCTTTTTGCAAGAGGGGGGGTAGTGTTACGAACCCATGTATGGGGGCGGTAGCCGTGGCCGTGGGTATGTGTGAATGTATGTGCGTGGTGGGCGTGAGAGTAGACAAAGATGCAACGGGTCTGGGACGGGAAAGAGAGAGAGAGAGGCGTATCGGAGCGAGGCAGATGGAATGTTGACGATTCAGCAAATAGTTTCTGCCGCCGGCCCGGCGACAGGTAATGAGGGGAGAGAGCAGAGAGGAGAGAGTTGGGGCCCAGTGAGGAGGACAGAGGGAAGAGCTGCCTCGCTTCCCCTTGTTCCTGGACAGATATATTCTGACTGCCATGTAATAGTGCCTGTGGACTGGCAGTGTGTGTGCCAGGACTGTGTGTGCCTAGTTGACATTGTGGAAGCCTGCTGGGAGGCCGTGAAAGAGGTATGAGGTGTGAAGTGTCCCGAGCTGCCGCCTTGATGTGTGTCGCCTGGCGGAGCGCGCCTTTGTCATAGTGGAGGCGTTGTGTCACGGTTCCCCCCATGTTACCGGTACTGTTTGCTGAGTAAACTAGCCAAGGTGAATTCTGTGTGTTTGCTTTGTCCCCCATTTTGAGCTACTATAGGTACACTTCGCTACACTTGCCCATCCGAACCGTGTGGAAGTTACGCAACCCCCCTATGCCCTGTTGCCCTGCTTGTGCACCTGGGAGGCATGTGTGAACCCTGTGGCCTGAGACGTGCTGCTGAGGGCAGAGAGAGGGTGTGAAGAAGAAAAAAGGGGGGG
>CM035178.1:499282-513560 GCA_020233015.1 Callinectes sapidus | reverse complement strand
TATATATATATATATATATATATGTGTGTGTGTGTGTGTGTGTGTATGCATCATGTCTTACTTTTTGCTCCTTCTTTAAGTTGGTAGATCAATAAATTTTGCTGCCAAACTCCAGTAAAATGTTTGGCAAGTAGGTGACTAAAAACCTGCCCACCTTTTCTACTTATAAATTCTTATAGATAAACCTGAGAAGTGTACTGAAGCAACAGTTAAATCAAACAATATTAGTTGATTAACTTACAATAAAACTAGTCCCTATGTCACAACCTTTAGAGCAATCTGGATAAGGTTAGGCTAGGTTTGTAAATGTTTTAACGCTATTTACCTAACGTTTCTTCAGTGAGGCAGAGATACTCCGATATATAGAATGGCTTTTTATTTAAATGTGTGTTATATTTATTGATTTATTTTATCATTATCTATTACTAAATACCTTCTAGCGTCTCTAGGGAACAGATGAAGGAGCACCCCTGGATGCGTTGCTTTCTTTTTACCACAAAGACAGCAAGAACTGTTCCTTGTTGTACGTGGGGCCATTTTTAATGTGGTGGTGGAGCGTTGCGTGGCGTGACAGCTGGCTGGAGGTGCCCACTCCCCTTCACTACTCTCGACTGCTGCTGCCCCCTAGTGTCAACTACCGGCATGAACATTTTCCTCAATTTCGGCAATTTGATAACTTTATCCTTATCTATAATATCTTTGGCCACAACCTTTTGAACAATCTGGATAAGGTTAGGTTAGGTTTGTAAAAGTTTTAACGATATCACTCATTCATAGGTACATTGATTTTTAGCCCTCCTTTTCTTATATATTTAGCAGTATATTCACTCATTCATAGGTACATTGACACAGTCATATACATATAGATTAATATATTTTATTGTGTAATATTGGTTATATAAAGTCAGTAGCGCCATAATGACTATATTAATTCTGAAACTGTAAACAGAATTTTAATGCCTCCAAAGCATTGAATTTCATACTCACAATGTTGTGACAAGAATAATTATGATGATTGATTGATAGAGGAAGAATGATTACTACTGAAGAAACATGTGAAACAGGCTAAAATGATCTATATAGGTGATATACTAAATTACACACACACACACACACACACACACACACACACACACACACACACACACACACACACACATATATATATATATATATATATATATATATATATATATATATATATATATATATATATATATATATATGTCTTTACCGTGAGACGTGGGACTGCATTATTAATTAAGCCATGGTAACAACCTGGCGGTCTTTCCAGTCAGCTTGCGTTGGAGCCACTGCATTCATCTACAAGTGAAATGAGTGTCAGTGCCAATAAAATTCAACTCAACAATGAAACTAGTTCTTATGTCACAACCTTTAGAGCAATCTGGATAAGGTTAGGATAGATTTGTAAATGTTTTAACGATATTTACCTAACGTTTCCTAAGTGAGGAAGATACTCCGATATATAGAATGGCTTTTTATTTAAATGTTATATTTTTTACTTATCTTATCATTATCTATCACTACATAGCTTCTAGTGGCTCCAGGGAACAGATGAAGGCGCATCCGTGGACAAATTGCTCACTTTTTGTCACAAAAGCAGCAAAAACTGTTCTTTGTTGTACGTGGGGACGTTTTGAATAATATGATGGTGGAGCGTTGCCATTGTATGGCGTCAACAGCTGGCCAGGGGTCTGCCTCTTCACTACTCTCGACTGCTGCTGCCCTCTAGTGTCAACTGAGGGCATGAACATTTTCTTCAATTTTGCCAATTCGATCACTTTATCCTTAATTACAATATCATTGACTTGAACTGATGAACTTTTGCTCGGGACATTTTGAATGTGGTGGTGGAGCGTTGTTTACCATCAACAGCTGGCGGGTCCTACTCTCGACTGCTGCTGCCCCCTAGTGCCAACTACTGGCATGAAAATTTTCCTCCATTTCGGTACGTCAGGGGTCTCGCTGAGGATGTCGAGTGTCATTTAAATGCGAATGACCTCAGATCTGCCTATCGAGCTCTGAAGAAACTCCGCTCCAAGTCTACTTCTCAGGTGAGTGCTATCCGAACAGCAGATGGTTGCCTCGTATCGGACGCAGATGGGCAGATGGCTCGTTGGGTTGAGTACTTTGAGCAGCTGTTCACGGTGGATCCTCCAAGCGGACAGCTCCTGACTGCAGGATTGCAGACGCTGGATGCTGATCCACCCATTGACGAAACTGCACCCTCCATTGGCGATGTCAAAGAGGCTGTGGCAAAGTTGAGGGGTGGAAAGGCAGCTGGCATCTGCAACATCAGTGCGGAGCTGCTCAAAGCTGGGGTGAAGCCATGATCCGTAGCTTGCATGCCGTCTTGACTGCTGTATGGCATTCAGGTACCATTCCCCCTGACTGAAAGAAGGGGTTGGTCGTCCCTATCTGGAAGGGGAAAGGGGATCGTCAAGACTGCAGCAACTACCGTGGAATAACGCTGCTCAGCGTACCAGGAAAGGTGCTTGCCCATTTGCTGCTGACACGGATCCACACTCACCTGCTGAAGCATCAGAGACCTGAACAGTCAGGATTCACGCCTGGTAAGTAAAAAACTGACCGTATCCTAGCGCTTCGCGTACTGGTGGAGCGCCGTCGCGAGTTTCGACAGTGAATGCTTGCAGCCTATGTCGATCTCAAGAAGGCGTTTCACTCAGTGCATCGAGAGACACTCTGGGATCTTCTGCGTCTCCGTGGGATTCCTGCAAGGATTATTGGTCTATTAACTGGCCTGTACTCAGGGACGGTAAGTGCTGTGAAGTGTGGAGGAGGCGTGTCCAGCCTCTTCCCTGTGAATACAGGTGTGAGGCAGGGCTGTGTGCTTGCTCCATCATTTTTCAACACATGCAAGGATTGGGTACTAGGCAGAGTTGTGGAACAAAGTCATTGTGGAGCATCTGTCAGCAACACCAAGATTACAGATTTTGTTTTTGCTGATGATGCAGCAATCTTCGCTAAGTCACTGGAGGTTCTGGTAGTGGCTCTAGAGGCACTGCACGAGGAGGTGAAGCCCTTGGGACTTAAGGTTTCCTGGGCCAAGACCAAGGTCCAGGTGTTTGGAGGCGTGCTGGATGAAACAGTACAGACTGTTCATGCGTGTGGTGAGGACATTGAGATCTTGAAAAACTTCACATACCTTGGTAGTGTAGTACATAACGATGGTGGGTCGAGCCAAGAAGTCACACGGCGGATTGGCCTGGCCCACGGCGTTATGGATTCGCTCAACACGAGTATTTGGCGTTGTCGATACCTGTGCAGACGGACAAAGATTCGGATCTTCAAGTCGTTGGTGATCCCTGTCTTACTCTATGGTTGTGAGACATGGACACTGAACACCGACCTGAAGAGACGAATTGATGTCTTTGGTACTAGATGCCTTCGCAGGATCATGGGATACCGCTGGTATAACTTTGTGTCAAATCAGTGATTGTTCCACGAGACCGATTTGAGGCCTGTTACTAGCATAGTCCGTCAGCGCCAACTGCAGCTGTATGGGCATGTGGCGCGATACCCGGAAGCCGACCCTGCTTGTCGGGTTGTTTCCGTAAGGGACAACCCAACTTGGAGGAGGCCTAGGGGACGCCCACAGAACTCTTAGCTGCGGCAAGTCAATGCCTCGTGCTGGGAGCTACTCGGTATAAGAAGGGAGCCTGCATGGAGACTCGCGAGGCGTGACCGCCAGGAGTGGCGCCATAGGGTAGGCGAAGCAATGCGCCCCCCGGCGTATGCCCCCCATGATTGATTGATCCTTACTTATAATATCCTTGGCCGTCCCTATCTAGAAGGGGAAAGGGGACGGTCAGGACTGCAACAACCACCGTGGTATAACACTACTCAGCTTACCAGGCAAGGTGCTTGCTCATTTGCTAATGATGCGGATCCGCAGTCATCTGCTGAAGCACCAGAGACCTGACCAATCGGGTTTCATGCCCGGTAAGTTAACAACTGAGTGGATCCTACCGTTCGTATACTGGTGTAGCACCGATGTGAGTTTCGACAGGGCATGCTTGCAGCCTATGTCGGTCTCAAGAAGGCATTTGATTCAGTGCATCAAGGGACACTGGGATATTTTGCTTCTCCGTGGGATTCCTGCAAAGATTATTGATTTATTAACTGGACTGTACTCTGAGACTATGAGTGCTGTGAATTGTGGAGGAGGCGTGTCCAGCTTTTTTCCAGTGAATACGGGAATGAGGCAGGGATAGGTGCTTGGTTCATCACTTTGCAGCACACAGAGAGCGCTTCGTCTTCCACTGCGGCGTAACCAGCTTCTGCCACTGTTAGGTGGCGGCTGCCACATAGCGTTAGGCGCCAGCCGGTCTTACAGCAAAACAGTGAATCCACAGCAGAGCAGCGGCAGTGTTGCTGAAGGATCCAGTCAGTCATCACGACAGTGGGCCTGGTGCAGTCATGATAAGCCAGCCTATCCTTATCCAGCTGACATATGTCCTTCGCCTGTTCGAGCTTCTGTTGTAGCTGCCCATCCCAGTACACTTTCTTGCCTCCTGGTTTCTTAAGGAGGTTCCGGAATGGTTCCATAATGGAGGTTGTTGTGAGGAAGGGCGCTAGCTGATTTACAAATCCATACCAAGATCTCACGTCAGTGATAGAGGGCTGCTCGGGCATGGATAACTTCCTGATGGCAGCTAGACGATCATTTGCAGGCCTGCATGTGTCTTAGTTGAAGTGGAAGCCAACGAACTCGGCTTCCCAACGACAAAACTGGAATTTCTCTGGCTTCAGTGTGATACCCTTTCTGGCACACTCCTCAAAGAAATCAAATGTGTGCCAGAAAGCATCCTCGATGCTGGCATCATGGAGCAGAGTGTCGTCAATGCACTTATGTTTCCTTTAGAAGTCTTTCATGATGTTGTCGAATTGTTTCGTGTGCGCATCTGTTGCTGAGCAATGTCTCTTAGGTGTTCTGCAGTACTGGTAGTGACCCCACGGGGTAATGAAGGTTGCCAGGCGACTGCTCACTTCATCGAGTTCAACTTGGTGGAAACCCCAATGAGCATCCAGCACTGTTTTGTAGGAGTGAGGGGAATGTTGGAGACCATTTCGAAGGGCGCCGGCGTGTGGTGTGTTTCCCGGCGACACCAGCATTCAGCTTCTGAAAGTCGACAGTCCTATGTGGCTTGCCTGTCTTTTTCGCAATAACCACCATTTGCGCACACCATTCGGTCGCCTTACCAGGCGAGACTGGACGAATCACGCCTCACCTGACATCGTCGTCAAGCTCCCGCTTAACCTCAGCCCACGGTGGCTGTCTTCCCAGACAGCGGTGGTACTCTTTTCCCAGGGAGTGGGCTGGCTGTCTCCCTCGCAAGTGGCAATCTTCTGCCTTGAGAAATGGGTGACAAACCCAGAAGACATCTTCGGTCCACTCCTGATTAGCTCATCACTAGCTAATCAGAGTCGAAATATTCACCTGGTCACAGGCTCCTACCAGAATTACACTTCTCCACCCTAACACAGTGCCACCAACATCCCAGCACTGCCAACGCTATCTTCACACCAGGCCGCCGCCGCAACGCTGCCCTCCTCCATGACAATAGTCGTCACAACTATTCATTATCGCTTCGTCACCTGTAATCTGTCCACCACAGGTCTTTTCTTCTCGTTCTGAGGGGGCGAGACACAGGTTGCTCACTCACAGGCTCATCCTCTGGCTCCTCACTAGCGCGTCACGGCGTCACCCTCCACCTCACTGTCGTTCTCCACCTTGCTGCCACTCTCCACCTCTTTGCCGCTCTCCCCTTCGCTGCCGTTCTCCATCTCACTGCTGTTCTTCACCTCACGGTCTGCTCTCTACCTCGCTGCTGCTCTCCACCTCGCTGTCGCTCTCCGGTGTAATACAGTGGGGTCTTGAGTTAACAATACTTCTTCCTCACTTCCTTCACTCTCCTCTCGACGACTTCATTGCTTCCCTCATACTGTCGTCTCATTGCCACTATTACGTTAGCCCTTCTTTCTTCACACCTTCTCTCTGCCTCCAACAGCACGGTCCCAGGCCACAGGGTTCACAGGGGGGTCGCTTAGCCGCAACTGCCTCCTCTCTGCTCACTCTCCCTGCGGCGGCCGGCCAGCAACTAACTACTGACTCGTCAAAATCCCCTCCCCTTTGTCTAGACTCAAGCCCGCCACGATATACAAACACACATACCCACGGCCACGCCCCCCCCCCCCCCCCCCCCCCCCCCCCATACATGGGTTCATAACACCACCAACTCGTCCTTGAACTCCTCTCTCATCAGGTCCTGCCGCACCACCACTGATCTGGTTTCCTGTTTTATTTCACTGAATTCCTGTTTTATTACCTGTCTTATTTCACTGAATTCCTGTGTTATTCCTCTGATATCCTGTATCAACTTAATGACCAAGTTTTCCAGCCTTTTCAATTTTTCACTGTCTTTCAGCCTCTCACTGCCTCTTGCGTCTAAGTCTGCCACGGTGCTTTTATACCCGGCAACCTCACTAGCCAAACTTGATCCCCCACTCCTGACACCAATGTTACACTGACCACCGTCCTCACAACTGTCGTTGTTGGCCGCGAGTCAGTTTCGTGAATCATGGTATATCACAGTGCAGTGGCTAGCGCGTCTGGCTACGAATCCGTGGGCCCGAGTTCGATCCCGGACGAGGACGGCGCGGACCTCACCCAGGTTTTCATCCTTCACTGGTCGATAAATGGGTACCTAGGGCAACCTAGGGAAGGTAAACTGTGGAAACCCGGATTTCATGCTGGCCCCATGTCCCGGGGTAAGGGACTATTCCACCACAGGCTCAAAGGCCAAGGAGACGGGAGATGAGCGCCCGCAGCTACGCGTTGATACAGCGTAAGCCCCCCACTTTACTTACTACTTACCTGGTATATCAATATATATTAACGGATAGTGGTTTCGGTTCTCTTTTTTGGCAGGGTGAAACTATAGTGATGACACAACCCACACCACCGTCCTTTTTCCAACTCCACTCGGAGGTTTCAGGTATGATACTGCAAAACTCATCGTAACATTCAAGAGGTATTTGAATATTCCCTCAAAAAAATTGCAACTCTTTTGATACAACATACTGTTATATTCTGAGATTAAAGGGGGGACGAAGTTTGGAGGGTTGGCATACTTGGACTTCGATGTCATTCAGTGTCATCTCTCTCTCTCTCTCTCTCTCTCTCTCTCTCTCTCTCTCTCTCTCTCTCTCTCTCTCTCTCTCTCTCTCTCTCTCTCTCTCTCTCTCTCTCTCTCTCTCTCTCTCTCGTGATGATGTAAAATCAGAATTATAACAGCACATTGACGACCATAATTTCTACTACAGCCTGTTGAAAATCAATAACATAAAACTATGAAATTTTTGAGAACAAGGATCTCTGAGATGCATTTAACACCAACAGGCCAGTCGGGTGTGATGGAGGGTATCGCCTTGGCATTCGTGCTTTTTCTGGTGGCGGTGGTACCTTTCTTCTCGTGGATGCTAATCGTCTCCCTTGCAATAGCCTTCACGAGGGGTTTGGAGTTCTTGTTGGGGGAACAGGGAAGTGAAATGATTGATTGATTTATCAATTAGCATGCCCGTTTGAATTACCTATTATTCCAATGGTTTGTCTTGTAACATATCACAATTGTCACACAGACTGAGGGCGTCATCTTCGGAAATCGACACACTGGAGGGACGCTGCAGCTGGTGGAAGGCGTATTCAGGTGGATTCTTCACTGAATGTTCCTTAGTAATATTTAATTCAGTGTATGAGTACTTTGTTGGCGTTGTCAAGACAATTACGAGTCGCGCTATTTCATGATAATAAACAATAGTTATTTGTCTGCAATTTTATGAATTCCATTAATGCTTCTGTGGTGTATTGGAGTCTGATATGAATTATTAGTTTCTATTTACTTCAGAGCAGTGGCTAATGCATTTGGTTATGAATCAAGATTGGGATAGTGGACAAAGCTGAACCATTTTTGTTAATCCTCCTCTACCTTTGGAAACTTAAAAAGAAAGGTAAACTGTGGACACCTTGATATCCCAGCGATCCTATGTCCCAGAGTAAGGAATATCTACCTTCCACAACGTCAATGGAAAAGAAAATAGATGAGCACCGAGATTCGGGACCTATGCACGCTATAAGGATGGTCGTAGTCTGCTCACGGTCGTTTCATAATATTACACGCTCTTCGACACAGGTGTCTCCCGGTAAACGATAGTAGGCTAGTTGGTTTCCGAAAATAACATCGTGAAGCAAATTATCGTATAGCGGACTTAAGAATTATTTTTTTTAAATGTAATGCGTTCCAAGACCTTCACATGTCATCTAAAACCCATAGATATGATCAAATATCGTTTGCAAATACAGCTACTGTATAAAGTAATGAGATTCATGCCACATACATAAAATAAACACAAGAATAAGGTAAAAGAATTAAGATAAATGGCAATAATTGTTATACTTAAAATCCCACTGTTGTTTCATGTATCTCTAAAGAAATGCCACTCAAGCCCGTAAAGGTCAAACCTTTTAAAATCATGAAATATACTGTATATAAATGTTTTATTATCTAAAAAAAAAAAATAGTAATAATAGTAAATAAATAAATAGAATTAATTAAAAAAAACATGTTACACAAGAGTAGAGTAATGAAATTCATTCCAAAGGCACTATTAATTTCTATAAATATGTATAAATGTGTGTGTGTGTGTGGGGTGGGGGGTGTATGCGTTTCACACAGTGCTCATGTCTCCCTCCAATATCACAAGCACCAACCTATCTATTTACATTTATATATCCAAGTACCTCATAGATACCTCATATTGTGTACTACCATTTTATTTCATTTGGTTGTAATGTAAAGACGTTTTTTGTAACGTCCTGCCACTGCATACGTTGCTATGGAGTTTACTGAATACGAACGACACCAGACACTACAGGACCTCCTGATTTTAAGAAGTGCGAGAGACAGCTGGTGATTGACGATCTACGCTCGTTTGTACAAGTCATGAGCCAATTCAGTTTTTTTCCTTGTTTTACCTAAATGTCAAGTACAATATTGCAAAACAATATAATTCTTTTTTCCACACTTAATTATGCTAAAAAAAATCGTGTTAAAAACACCAATATACTGAAAACAAACAATATTTTCACAATTAAAGCCACAGCCACAAAATATAGCCATCTCTTGGTAAAAGATACGAAAAGCCACCATAATAATGCATTAGCTTGCTCAATATTCCCTTGTCTAATGTCGTTTTCAGGTTTTATTTGCTGTGAAATGACAATAAAAGAAGTAATCCTTTATAAAACATCAATTTTCATGGTCTTAAAGACCATCATATTAGATGTCATATTCACGGTTAGGAAATGTGAGATATCACCATAAAAAAGCATTATATTTGCTTCTTTCTCTTGTCTTACATCATTTTCAAGTTCTTTTTATTGTAAAATGACAATGAAAGAAATGTTCTTTATAAAACGCCAACTTCCACGGTCTTAGAGAGTACTACATTCTAAATTTTATCCCCAAAAGAACATTACAAATGGCACTTTGAGTGTTGTGCGCTGTGTTCACTTTCACTTATTGCTAGCTGATTGGATGGTTGCTTTTCCGTCCCGGAAAGCATACACATCTCTGAGCACGTTTGGTTCCCTGTGACTTTGTTTGTTTGACTTGCGGGTGACATTACTGAAAACTACTTAAGTGCAGGAACAGTAGGCCAGTTTAATCTCAGTGCAGTCACAAAATCATTTTGTGTGTGTTTGTGTGTGTCAGCACAACGTTCCCTGGCATCCTGGGATACTTCCTCCCTTACACCTGTCTATATTATGTTTTACCTCACCAACTGATCTTTAAAGATATTGTTATTACTACCTTTCTTGTAGTAAATATCAAGCACAATAAGCAATTTGTTGTTTGTTGCTCTCTCAGAGGCTCAGCCAGCCACGAGTCACCCAGTAGACCAGCCGATCCTAACCACCCTCTCACCTCCCCTATTCCCTGTCGCTTACCAATAACACATACTGTCTTAGGGTATATGATTATTATTGTAGTCGGCATTATTGTTATTATAATCATCATTATTGTTGTTAGTTTATGTTGATATAGTTTTGATTGCGACCAAATCCAAAACCTTTGGTACCGCGCATGATTGATCTTGTATCTTATCAAATGAAGTGGTGTACCTCTCTTTTTATGCTTGTTCGTTTTATGTGTTTTCGAATTTACGAGGGGTGCAAAACAACCCCCAAATATATAATTTGGGTACGTTTCTTTTCATTTGTATGCGATATTTCGTTGAGTGGCCAACAGATGTCTCACGTGAGTTCCATCATGCAACCCAAACAACAGCAGTTACACAATCACATATGCCTACAATATATATTGTTATGCTGCTCCCCGTCCACACACACACACACACACACACACAGCTTCCAAATCCACGACAGGTACACTCTTACCAAGTACCAACAGCGTCACCCTCAGGGCAGCAGCACAGACACACATACAGGGACACTTCTCTGCGAAGATTCGTGGCTAGCAAGGGGAGCGAGGTACAGACCCAAAAACCCCAGACTTACTCAGAGAGGCAGGAATACAGTTAAAGGCACGGCACAACTTCCTTACTTTACTGGCACACAAGAGTTAATACAGGATGGCACACAGTACTTATACCACAACACAAACGGGGCAGGATCGCGTCCTCAGGGAGGCAGGCAGGCGCTCTCATCCTCAGGGAGAGCGGGGCAGGCTGGCAGCCTCTCACACTCCTCACTCGGCAGCAACTTCTCCCTCTCTGGCCTCTCCCCTCACTCGAACTGCCTGCAGAAACTATTTGCTGACAACAGCCCCCCTTTCCCTTGTGTCGCCCCTCCAGCCACGTCCTAGTCGCGTTCCTTCTACTGGCCAATCAGGCACAAGATATCCACCTGGCCGCAAACTCCGGCCCTCACTACCACCTCTGCACCAATGTCATCGTTGCCAATCTAATAGCATGGCCAACGCTATCTTCACACTAGGGGCCGCCGCAACACTACCCTCCCCCTACAAAATAGTCGTCCTCGACTATTCATGCTCGCTCCTCACCTGTAGTCCCTTCACCACAGGTCTTTTCCTCGATCTGAGGGTGTGAGACAAGCGGCTCTCTCACGCTCGTCCTCTGCTGTCCCCTCACGCGCGCTCTGCTTCCACCCATCGCAGCCTCATCCTCCCCCTCGCTGTCTGGGCCTCTCCACCTGCCAACGCTCCATGTCGCTGGCGTTTCTCCACCTTGCCACTGCCACGCCGCCACAGCCTCAGGTCTGTGGTAGCTCTTCCCCAGGTGGTTGTCCAGTACCCTCAGGGAGGTAGCGGCGGTTACCTTGGGGCATACTAGGCCGTGCCCCGGCGACATCCACCGCCATCCCCTCCCAGGGAGCGCCAAACTGGTACCACCTCAGCGCTGCTCTGGTACGCCGCTCAGATTCCTTCTCGGCGACGTAAACGTGGTACAGCTCGCACCACTCCACCTCATGCCTCATGCCAACCCAACACAGGCGTCGGCACAGGCGACACAGAGCCTTCCTGCGCCCCAGGTGCCCACCAGAGACACCAGCATGCATCTCCTCCAGCAACTCAACCTGCAGGGAGAAAGGGTTTACCAGCAGCCACGTCTGCTGTGTCGCTGCATCCTCCACGCCCTTCTGCAATACGCCGTCTTGTACGTGCCACGTCTCCACCTGCTCCATCAAGTCTTCGATAGAAAGAATTTCCGGCAAGAATTCCTCCTTGCACAGCTCCTCCTCCCTGCACGACTTCTCGCCTTCCTCCGTCCGCCCAAACACCGGGTGGACATGCTGCCCGCTGTCTCGCTGCATGCCAGCCTCACTCTGCCCGTCCTGCCTGCTCTCCATGGGGCTCACCTTCCCCGCGCCGCCGTTCACCTCATCACCGCAGCAGCACACCGCTGCATGGCCTCCACCGCCTTCTTCAGTGGCGCCCACTGCCTCACGTTCCCTCACGACTCCGCAGTTCAGCTCCAGTCTCTCCTCGACATCCAAACTCGTCACGGGGCTCTCGACCTGTTTAACAGCATCCTCAAGGACCAGTGTTACGACTTCTCCACGTACCTTCCGCTGCATCCTTCCGAGGTCATCACACGCTGCATTCCCAAACAGGGAGTCTAGCCCCAACAGACAGGGTTCCTCCACGTCGGCAACAGAGACTCTCAGCTCACAGTGGCCTGTCACGCCACACAACTGCTGGTCTGATACAGGGGGTTGGGCTGCCACATCTTCCTCCACTCTGCTCCGGACGACTTCAGTGCTTCCCTCACAACGTCGTCTCGCTGCCACCCGCTCCTCCCTGAATTCCTCTCTCGACCGATCCAATTGCACCACCACTGCCCTAATGTCCTGTTTAATTTCACTGAAATCCTGTTTCATTTTCTGTGCAAACTCAACGAGCAAGGCTTCTACCCTTTTCAAGCCTGACTCACTGCCTTCCGGCTTCTCACTGCCTCTCGAGTCTGAGTCCACCATGGTGCCTTGGACTAAGGATGGGCCGGTATCGACTCCGGAATCGATTCCACCGATTCCACTCAGAAGTTGCTGGTATCGATTCCAGCGAGTGGAATCGATACCATGCACTAATGAATACTTTCCTTTTGCGATCCTCACAAGGCGTCAACCAATCAAATATCCGGAAACCCAGTCCGGACATTTGATTGGTTAACGCCTTTTGACGTATGAAGTGAGTTGCCAATGCCAGCAGTGGTGTATATATATTAGCCCGCACCTCCCAGCCCTCAGTTGAGCCCAAGTATTAAGGGGGGAACTCGTGTCGCTCCGCACCATACATGCCTAGTAAATTAAGTACGAATAATTTTGGTTATTTGATGTTTCCCTTTCGTAAAGTAACTCTTCCTGTCGCTAAAAGTTAAATTAGAATTTTAAAATATTCTTGCTGGCCTTAATGAGATAGTCAAAAAGGCGCGTGTGTGTCAAAATACAACTAGGTAAATACAGACTTATTACAGAGAAAGAGAGAAGAGACTCCGCCAGCTTAGCAGTCTCTCACTCAGAGAGTTACTCAGTGTTCAGTGTTCACTACTCAGTAGTATTCGGTATTCATTAAGAGTATTCATCAACAACGTGTAGCGCTTCCGGCAACCAGGAATCGCCAGGCCGCGGAGCGATGCCAGTGTTCATTTGAGAAGCGTAGCGATACCGGCTACCGGGAGTCGGATGAGCGGGCGTAGTTGGTTGGGAGTCACCCTGCGGAATCGATTCCGGAATCGATACCGCCGATTCCGCGGGTCTCGGTGTTCGGAATCGTGAATACTCAAATTACCGATTCTTGCCCATCCCTACCTTGGACCCGGCAATCTCACTAGCCAAACTATCCCAAAAACTCCTGACACCACTTGTTATTCTGGCCTCCCGTCCATACACACCAACACAGCTTCCAAGGCGACGACAGGTACACTCTTACCAACAGCGTCACCCTCAGGACAGCATACAGGACGGGGTCGGCAGCATAGACACACATACAGGGACACTTCTCGGCGAAGATTCGTGGCTAGCAAGGTGAGCGAGGTACAGACCCACAGACCCCAGACTTACACAGAGAGGCAGGAATACAGTTAAAGGCACGGCACAACTTCCTTACTTTACTGGCACACAAGAGTTAATACAGGATGGCACACAGTACTTATACCACAACACAAACAGGGCAGGATCACGTCCTCAGGGAGACAGGCAGGCGCTCTCATCCTCAGGGAGAGCGGGGCAGGCTCGCGTCCTCAGGGGAGAGCGGGGCAGGCGCTCTCATTCTCAGGGAGACATTCTCAGGACAGCATACAGGACGGGGTCGGCAGCATAGACACACATACAGGGACACTTCTCGGCGAAGATTCGTGGCTAGCAAGGCGAGCGAGGTACAGACCCACAGACCCCAGACTTACACAGAGAGGCAGGAATACAGTTAAAGGCACGGCACAACTTCCTTACTTTACTGGCACACAAGAGTTAATACAGGATGGCATACAGTACTTATACCACAACACAAACGGGGCAGGATCGCGTCCTCAGGGAGGCAGGCAGGCGCTCTCATCCTCAGGGAGAGCGGAGCAGGCTGGCGTTCTCTCACACTCCTCACTCGGCAGCAACTTCTCCCTCTCTGGCCTCTTCCCTCACTCGCACTGCCTGTTGCCGCCCGCCAGGCCCGGCGGGCCCGGCGGGCCGGCGGCAGAAACTATT
>CM035178.1:108748-123918 GCA_020233015.1 Callinectes sapidus | reverse complement strand
CCCGTCTTCTCTCTCTCTCTCTCTCTCTCTCTCTCTCTCTCTCTCTCTCTCTCTCTCTCTCTCTCTCTCTCTCTGTGGGTTAACTTTTCGCTCGTCTCCAAGTAAACAGTTCAAATAACAATCACTGACAATCATATACTGCATATTATTACCGTTTTCTGCCTTATCAGTTGAAATATATAGTGCAAATCGATTATATTTATTCTCTCCTGTAGCTTTACGTCCCTTAGATAACTAGAAATATAAAGGTATTAGCAGGTGTAGTGAAAATGTCACTGCAGTAGTCAGCTATAACACTTACCAGTATTGCTGCTCACTGCTGTTGTGTTGCACGCTTCCACTTTGTGACGGCTTTCCTTGGCACTGGTGGTTATCGCCTTCCATACCACAACACGCGTGTATCGCGTTTATCCCATCACATTTGTAAAAGTTAACTCGAGGACGCTCCATCTCTCGTCTTGTGTTGTCCATGCTCGTCCCGCCCCTCACTGCTCCAGCCAGCTCGCCGCTTGTGATTTATTAACGGCACCGTTTTTCTTCATTTCTGATATTCTAATATCAATTGCATATTTTCATGACTAAAAATATACATATTGAGAAGTAATGGAATCTTGACTGAATAACTATGATTTTTATCCAAATGGGCCGAACTTGGCATCCACCGAAACAGTCAATGTGTCTCAAACAAGACCATGGTGTCAGTGACTGGCGAGGAGGGAAACTTGAAAGTAGCGCTCCTTCTCATGTCTCATGCTTAGCAGCCTCCCTCTCCCGCCCTGCCTCACCACATCCATGGCCACCAAACGACTCGCTTGGTAATCACTCGCCAGTTCCGTCCAATTTACCCTTTCATTTATCAAGAGAATACAAACATGAATTGGTGTATGAATTCGGCTGATTTTGGTATTTTTAATTGATTGGTTGACTAAAAGATTACTTTCATTCTGCCTCTCAGATACTTTTTTGAGTGAAGATAGCTCATTCCACCAGAGCTGCCTTGAATAGTCCAAATGGCCTTTTAGAACCTTGTTTAGTAATGTTCCATCATGTTTGAGTGTGGTGTCTTGACCCCTCAACCTTTAATGCAGGGTGCTGGCTTGGACTATATAGTTTTGGCTTGACTACTATTGAAAGGGTGGGTGTGTTCCAATTGCAGGGAGCTGGGGATGGTGCAGATGCGGCAGTGGAAAGGTGCCTGCAGGAAGCTTGCTGTTGGTGGGTTGAATGATCACTGTATAATTTGCTAGTGGAGTGGTTTTTCTTAGCAATACATTTATAGAAAAATCCAAGATAAATAACTGATATTATGAGTATTGTTATGCATTCTAATATTAATTACTCAAAGTGCTGATGTATGTAGCTATCATAAATTAAGTACGCACTAAGGGTCATCATACCAGTCTAGAAAAATAATACATGCAGAATTAGAAAATACTTGTACATTCTGTTGTAGAATTTCTGTTGTAGATCAGTGATACTGTCATTGCTTTAATGTAATTCATCTATTTTTTAAGCAATTTATATAAATGTATGTTGTTATTATTATTTATGACTTATTTTGCATTTATTATTATTATTATTCATTATTCATTATTTTATTTTATTTTATTTATTTATTTATTATTATTATTATTTATTTATTTATTTTTTTTTTTTTTCAGAGCAGGAGTTTCAATATCTGCTGGTACTTGATTTTGAATCTACCTGCTGGGAGGGGAAGTGGAATGCACCCCAGCAGGAGATCATTGAGTTTCCTGCTATACTGTTGAGCCTGCAGTCTGGAGAGGTAATCTCTGAGTTCCAACAATATGTGATGCCCATGGAGCAGCCTGTCCTCTCACCGTTCTGCACCGCCTTGACTGGTATGCAAACAATAGACTGGTTAGACAGGAGGATTAGACAGATACTTGGTGTTACATGGAAGATTTAAGTATTCCCCTCTAACTTTGGTTATCATTGTCTTTCCCTTATCAATCTGAGTATACAATCACTGAAGGAGATGATCATCAAGGAAAGCTCTTGCTTATAAAGTTCTGCTCAGGAAAGAAAAAAATAATCATGCATGAAGACCAGATCTACTAATGCTTTTTACTGTTACAGGTATAACCCAGGAACAAGTAAATGGTGGTGTTCCTCTAGGGACTTGTATTTACCTCTTCTCCACATGGCTGCAGTCTCTGTGTGACCAGTATAAAATTTCCTTCTCTGGCGCTGTGCCAGGGAACCATGCAACATTTGCTACATGGTCAGGTGAATCATGGAATTTTTTGGTGATCTGTTTATCTATCTATGTATTATTTTTTGCAAGATATTTTTTTAGAGTGTATATTTTGTTAAGAGAAAAAAGTCCCACCACTCCTTAGATTAAGTGTTTTTCATTACGTCTACTTCCAGTTTAGTGTTATTCACTTTGTTAATGACACAATTTAATTCTCATTCCCTTTCTTTCTAACTACTAGACTGGGACCTTGAGATTTGCCTTCAGCGAGAATGCAAGCGCAAAAGAATTAGAAAACCTGAATTCTTCAACCAATGGGCTGATGTGAAGTTCCTGTACAAGGTGAAAAGTTTCTCTTAGGTGTAGATACTTTCACTGTAACTGCCCTTAAGTTTTCATATTTAAATACTCCATATTTTGCTTGCCTCTTCTGTATTTTGCAGCTATATTTCTGCATTCTTGTGGCCCTAAAATACATACTAATTATAATCAGCATTTCTGTATGACTTTCACAATGTTTTGCAGACCTTCTACCAGCGAAAGCCAAAAGGGTTAGTAGGGGCCTTGCAGGACCTAGGCCTAACCTTCCAGGGGCAGGAGCATTCAGGAATCTGTGATGCCCGCAACACAGCAACACTCATCAGACGCATGGTGTGTGATGGGTGTGTGATCACAGTGACCAAGTCCCTGGCATCTGAGGCACACAAAACCAGAGCATTGCTGACAACCCATGGAAAGAAGCATTGACTAAAACCCTTAGCATCTGCAGTAGTGCTCCAACAATAGCTGTGGGCAAACTGAGCTGAATGACATCTACTATAATATACTGTATTCTCATGTGGATCTTCTTCATCTGGGCTTTCTCCATCCCCGTACATTCCTCATGAGGTTGACAATACCAGGAAGGTCCCAATCCTATCCTCTTAAAGCACTCCCTCATTGTGTAGTTACAGTCTTGGTAATCATATGTTTTCTCTAAAATGCTTGTCCAATGTTTATTCATTTCATTGGTGACATCCCTCAAGTGAATAATTTAGCATGTCTTATTTGCTGCTCCCTTCATCTGGTTCATCATTTGTCAATTAGAGGAATCATTGCAACCATCACTTTAATGGAGGATTGCTTGTTGTCCCTTATCAATACTACCTCAAGATACCATCCAGCCTTCCCAGCACAAGATTTTTTGTTGTAAACATTGGTCACTAGTAGTTACAGATCACACACTAGAGATTTTTTTCTATATGTTGTTTGGAGCTATCTTTCCTTTACTTTATCCTAAATAATAAATGAAAATGTTTGTGATTATGAAATTATGCAGTTTTGGGTCCAAGTAAATGTACTCATATTGTACTTAAGTACACATTATCTTGGACTTAAACTTGAACTTGTACTAATACTTGAGTTTAAGATTTTCATAGTACTTGTACTTGTACTTCAAGTAAACAGTTTTGCAAATATTTTTGAGTATTGAGTACCAGCAAAAAAAAAAAAAATAAATAAATAAATATTAAGGCGTCGGATGATGCCCAACATTGGCAATCAGTGGTTGAAGTGAGGCGAGAGTGACAAGGGTGTAGCCTTGGGGAATTCAGGTGGCTTGGGCTGGTGAAATCTTAAAGAGAGAGGATGGGTGGGCGGTGATCGCTGCTCAGATCACCGCTCGTCTTGCATTTTGGTATTATGCGGTATTTTTTTCTTTCTCCAAAAATGTCAACTTGTCCTGAGACCATTTAGCAGTGGATTATTGAAAATAATGTCTACCTGTGTGTTTTTTTTTTTTTTTTTCACCTTAACCTAACACTAAAGATATGTTATGAAACAACTTTTTCTTATTTAACACACGAGGCTTGTTTTAGTGTGTGATATAGGACTAAAAAACAACATGGGTTTTACAGTAATTAGGAATAATCCTTCAGCAAATAGATAGTGTGCCTACTAATATCTACCTGGCCGCCTCTCCTAAATAGTTCGACTCATTTATCGATGAGACCAATAGAGCACCCCTAACCTCGCACCTCTACCGCCACCAAACAATTGAACTGGATAAGACAGAGAGGAAGGAAGGAATTAAAGGAAGGCGAAACAGAGGAGGGCCGAGGTAGATTGTCACGATGGTGTCGGTGTGGCGCATTCCAGTGTGTACTGTGTGAATCACCTGACAGTGCCAGTGGCCTGTCTGGCATCTTTGTGGAGTTAAAGCTATGGTAAATGTGTGGTCTTATGCATTTCCATTTGTTTCTCTCACATTGTTTAATGCCAAGGTTATATTTATATTCATTGCCTTATATTATTTTTGTTCTGGTGATCGGATTGACTTGTTTACTTGTGTAGTGTAGATAACGCACAGGTGGTGTGTGTATGGGCCTCATCTTCAACCAATGGAAGGAGCTTGTGTAGTTCCCCCTTGAATATTTTTGTACTCTGGCTGTTACGGCAGAGTTTAGGCAGTGAAAGTGAACTGTCTTGGTGGTGGTGGGTACTGGTGCATGTCCCAGTAGGGTGCTGCTAGCTGGCTGCCACAACAACCGATTGGATTCTCCCTGGCTCTCCCACTTGCCTGGTGGGCTTGCTGGCCTTCCAACTCTGGTAAAGGGCGGGCAAAGAATCTGGTATTTGTAAGGGCTCGTCCAGCCCTTACAAATACAAGTACTCTCTAAGTAACAATGTGAAATGGCTGAAGAGTGCATCGTCTTAATCTCCACTCCTTAGAGAGGAGAGCAAGAGCCGATATGATTGAAGTTTACAAATGGGTAAAGGGATAAATAAAGGAAGCACTGAACAGGTGATAGAAATTAGTAGCCAGGGCAGGACACGCAGCAATGGATACAAGTTAAATAAGCCTAGATTCAGGACAGACATAGGTAGACATTGGTTCACTAACAGTGATGAATGGCTGGAATAGGCTGGACAAACATGTAGTGAGCGCAGAGTCAATAGGTAGCTTTAAAAAACGGTTAGATGAGAGTATGGATAGAGATGATAGGTGGGATGGATAAATATATTGATTAAAGGGGCTGCCTCGTATAGGTTTAACTGGCCTTCTGCAGTCGCCACCCTCTTATGTTCTTATGAGCAGCAATAAGGGCAAATATTTACAAGACATCCATCCTTGGCAAAAAGTAATTGGTAAATTTATAGTTTAATACAATATCCTCTATTTCTATCATCACCCATCCAACAAGCTTGGGGGCCTTTGGCGATTGGGGGGTTTGGGGGGATGCATTTAAATATTAAAATTTAAATTATTTAAATATTAAATATTAAGGTACTAGATGCCTTCGCAGGATCATGGGATACCGCTGGTATGACTTTGTGTCAAATCAGCGATTATTCCACGAGACTGATTCGAGGCCTATTACTAGCATAGTCCGTCAGCGCCAACTGCGGCTATATGGGCATGTGGCGCGATACTCGGAAGCCGACCCTGCTTGTCGGGTTGTTTCCGTAAGGGACAACCCAACCTGGAGGAGGCCTAGGGGACGCCCACAGAACTCTTGGCTGCGGCAAGTCGATGCCTCCTGCTGGGAGTTACTCGGTATAGGAAGGGAGCCTGCATGGAGACTCGCGAGGCGTGACCGCCAGGGGTGGCGCCATAGGGTAGGCGAGGCAACGCGCCCCCCGGCGTATGCCCCCCATGATTGATTGATTGATTTAAATATATGAGCGATATATGAATTTAAATCTACGGGAATGTCTAAAAGTTTCAAGAATTTCCCTAAATTTTGAGAAATTTCCCTAAATCAAGGGAAATTTTTCATTAGCAACCAAACCCTAACATAACCTAGCCTAGGGGGCTGTGCCTCCACAGACTTAGAGAAAACTAGACAGACACAACACATTCCTGGATCTTTTCGAGCATTATTATTAATTTCCGACAGGTAGTGTACTAATTGAAAATGTTGTAAATAATAAGAACAACAACCTGACAGTGGCCAAAATCATCTAGTGTTCATTGTATGAATCTATAATAGAACCAAGTAATTTGTCTCCTTAGTCTTTTTTTGAAAATGCCAAATTTGGTATATTTTGGTATCCCTGACCAACTAAACCAGAACAGACTTAGTCTAAGTTAGCATAACCCTAGAACTAACTTAATTGAACTTAAACCTAATTCAACTCTATTTTTTGGTGTAATGTGTAATTTTCAAAAGCATCAATAGGTGTCAATAATAGACAAGCACGTGAAAAATTAAGGTCAATATGAATTTCTCCTGCCAAAAGATTGTTAGTGACATGGTGCAGGAACAGAACTCTGGCATAGCTCAAGGACTCCTCTATATCCACAACAGGCCAGGATGGCGGGTGATCCAGAGCGGCTTGGTGAGACGCTGACCCGCCACTACCGGCTGTCGTGTGAGTTGTTTGGCAGTTACCCTGTGCCACACTTGACCCACCAGCTCTCTCAAGGCAGTTTGGACCTCCACTTGGATGACACTGTTGACTTGGACCACCTGGAGGTGTTGTGCCACACTCTCAAAAACAAAATCTCTCCTACTTCTCTCAGGGTTATCGTGTCAACGGCCAAAGTAGGTGTGTGCTCAACATCCGTCTGCTGATGGAAACTTTTCTATTAGTTTTCTTTGGTTTCATACCTATAACCCTGTGGTAAGCATTAAGCCTTACTGTGACACACACACACACACACACACACACACACACACACACACACACACACACACACACATACACACACACACACACACACACATATATATATATATATATATATATATATATATATATATATATATATATATTTAATTACCAACCAACCCTATCATATTATGGCTCCAGTGTCCAGTGAGGCTCCAGCAATAAACCTCATCACAAATAGGAAGTAATGAATATTCCTGTCATTTGGAGCTCAGTTTTACCTGGAATTGTGCACATTAATGTCAGTGAAATTTGCCATGATAATAACGTAACTGAGTGAGGGCACCGATATATATATATTCAATTTGTTGTTTTTGTTTTCCGCGATCTCTTCAAGAACGTGTCTCTCGTTTAAATTATTTACCTGTATTTGTATTTTAGTGTTGGTCAGAGAAGACCATTAACTTATTAGTTTTAATGTAGCACTGTAATGTTAATTTCTCTCTCCCAGTGTCTTCAGTGATGGCAAGGGTGGTGGAGCGTGCAGTGGAGGGTGTGGCGGTGTGTGTTGTTGCCTCCCACACCCTCACTTCGCTCCGCCTGGATGGTGTGAGGCTTGGAGGCAGGACCCTCAAGTTACTGTGTGAGGTGAGGTGAAGTGCTAAGCTGAGCTGTGCTGCCTCAAGAATGCTGAGCTCAAATACAAACATGTTCCCCTAATTTGAATGTACTAGTCATGATATGAATTGTAACATATTTTTTTGTACTGTAGATTTATCATTGTTTGCTCTATTTAGGAATTGGTGAGGAAAAATTTATCTATTTGCTATCACCCATTTATCCATGAGCCTCTTGTCCATTCTGTTTCAGGGACTAAGAAAGGCCCGTACTGTGAAGGCTCTGGTCATGAGGAACTGTGGTCTTGGTGACTCTGGAATAGAGAGTTTGTGTCAGGCAGTCAAGAATGTGCCTAGCATCACCCACCTGTCGCTGGTCAACTGTGGGATGGCAGAGAGAGGAGCCATTGCTGTTGCATGTCTCATAAAGGTACTGTTTGGAAAATAATAACCTTGTATAAGCTGGAGTGATCAAGATACACAATCGTGTAATCACCGTAGTCGTGGTCACCCAGCCAATTTTTCCCCCTAAGGAAAGAGCTCAGAGCTCATATTAACTGATTTCTGTGTGTGTGTGTCAGAGTTTTTTTGCTTGATGATTAAAACTTTTCTATATTTTCAAGATTATTACTAGTTTTTCCATCTTTTACCAAATTCTGTTAGCAGAATCACGCAACACAGGAAATAGGCAATGAGTGATAGCATCATCTAATTACTTACCATGCTGTTTCTTGCAGCATCAGAGATTAAACAGGGACTGTGCAATGTGGCAGGATACCCTCAGACAGAGGCAGCCCCACCTGGATGCCATGAAGGGCCTGCGTCGCCTCACTCTTAACAGTAACCCAGCTCTGGGAGACCAGGGTGTGGCTGCCATCACTGAGGCTCTCACTGAGGACCTCTGGATTAAAGGTGAGTGTGACATGATGCCATTCAGTAATGTAGAGTTTTGTTTCTAATTGAAGTCCTCTGGTATGTCAAGTATCTTTGTAGAGCAGGTGTGTAGATCTATTTCTAATTGTTAGATTTTGTAAGATGATCAGCTGGTCAGAGGTTTTGTAATTAATGGAAATAGTAAATGCTGAATTGAGTGGTGATGGTTACTTGACTCACAACCAATACTGTACTTATATTAAATATTTTTTTTATAATTTTTGTAAGGTGTCAACTAGCCTCTGTTAAACATGTAGAGAGAAAAAACATCAGAAATATGGTTTTGTCACAAATGATCATGGCAATTTTTACTTCAGTCACACATATAAGTATCATGAACAATCAAAACATTGTGTCAGTGGTGGTGAGTCTTATTCATAAGGAACAATAAATAGTATAAGCAGGAGTAACAAGAAAACATGTTAAAGTAAGTTACAAAAGCCTGTTTGTGTTAGCAGTGATACATGTTGATTTTAAGGAGCAACAAATAATGCATTTATTTCTAATATAAAACTGTTACCATTAGTGTTGGAGCTGCAGCACTGTGGTGTAGGGACAGAGGGTGGTGCCTCAGTCCAGGCTCTGCTGCAGGCCAATCAGACACTGGAGGTGATTGACCTGAGGAACAACCCCTTCCTGCCAGACACTGTGGTGGGGCAGGTGACTGGTCTTCTGCAGGAGCGAGGCTCAGAGGCTGCCTCTCAGGTTAGTGCTTGGAGAACTGAGTGACAATGGACAATTTATTAGAATGTTTCAGTCTTCTATATTTTGTCTGGGGATGTGTTAGTTTGGTATAATAGTTTTTTATCCTGTTGAATGAGTATGGAAGAAAGTGAGGGTTATTTAAGAGTTCAGTAAGATTTTAGTTCTTCAATATTGTTTCAAGTGATGTGTCAGTTTCATTTATTACATTTCTTTTTTCATAAATGAGTGTGAAAGGCATTAAATGTTTTGCTTGCTCTGGTTATATAAATTACATAAGTTTTAATGTTTAGTTGTATTATATTGTCTCCAGGGGTGTGTCACTTTGGTTCAATTCAGTTTATTGTTTCTTCATGGGTGTGGAAGAAATGGAGCGTTACTTTATTTGTTTAGGTCATATCATTCTAATTACATGGGTTGCATTATTCTGTTATCTTTATTTTTCTGTACTTCTAGTTAATTGATGAAGACTGCATTTAGGATGATATCTATGCTTGCAGTAGATGGATGGATAGGTTGTAGACTATTGAAGTGTCAGTATGCAATGCTTTACACCAACTCTAACTAATGGTTCCTATATACCTTCTCCTTCCCTAACATATAGTATAGTTGGCTCAGAACTTTAGAACTGGAGGAGAAAGAGGAGTTTGTGGTGGGTCATGGTCATCAAAAAGGAGGTACACCAAGGGACAGAAACAGTGGAAGGGTTGTGAGGAGCAGGAAGAGCAAGCAGATCCCTTATGTACACCCTAGCAAGAGACCCACACCTCCCTCCCAGCTGGGTGTGCCTTGGAGGGTGGAGCACAGGCTGTATGAGAGAAGGTGTTAGTGGTGAAGTTGTGGTTGTTTGTGTTTAGCTTAGTAGATCTTTGTTTCTAATTGCTTCTGTCTTAAGTCTGTGTGTATCCCTCCTGAATGAGTGTTATTCTAATGAAAATAACATGTAGAATTAATGTTGGCTCACATTTGTGTTCTTGTATAAATGGTTCTGTTGTAATATGTCATTCAGAGTGAAGCAATCTCTTATTCCTTACAAATTTAAATTCTGCTTATTTCTGGTAGCTTTTTTCTTGTCATGTATTGAATACATTTTGGTTGATATCCAGGGAGGGACTGGCACCAGGGGCCATGGTGAAAGGCTGCAACGAGGAGTGGGAGAGTGATGGGGAAGTCATACCTCCCTCCAAGGAGTCTGTTTCTGAGGCAGATGAGAAGGAAAAGATGAGGTACTGAGTCATCTGTTTTGAAATGTTTGTCCAGGGATCAGAGGCTAAGATAGATGATTTTTTTGTAATTTCTCTGTCCATTTCAACATTTTGTGCAATGACCAGAGACTGACATGAGTGATTTAGTGCAAGTTTCTTCTGCAAAGTCTGAAGGAGTAGTAAATAATATAATGAAAATGAAAATCATTTTAATCGGGCAACTTCATTCTTCACTATGTTTGTTATTTCTTTTCTTTGTAACTATCCAGCTTTTTATTGTATCCCTAGTGTAAGCAGTGAGAGGAGAGAGAACTAGAGCTAGGGAAAGAAGAAAAAAGTTATTGATGACAGTGGATGAATTCTCCAACCCACAGGAAGAAACTATAGCTTTGAAAGATGACATACCAGAATATGAACAGTAAAAGAAACTAGAATAACAAGAAGAGGGATGGATAGCAGTAAAGAATAAGGCTATCAGTCATGAAGGATGATATTTCCATCTTCAGAAGGAAACTGCAACTATATAAGAAGAAATACCAGAAAGAACACGAGCAGAGGAAGAAGTTGGAACGTAAGATGTCTCGCATCCAGGCACAGCTGCGGGGCCTCCACACAGTTGACGAGGCCACACTTACCCACATTGAAGAGTGCTTCTTCAAGTTCCATATCTTCCTCTCCATGATGCAGGATTCTGGGTAAGTCTGTGTGTATTATTACCTTCTACACATACCTCTCAATTTACAGGAGTGTTGCATTCTTGAAGAGGTCACTTAAAGCAACAACATAAATTGAATAAAAGAGTTAGCTGAGAGACAGGGTTATATGTCTTGAAACCTCCCTCTTAACCCTCTTAAATAGAGTGAAGTCATAGGAAGTTGGAAATACAGAGGCAGGCAGTGAGTTCCAGAGTTTGCTAGAGAAAGGAATGAATGATTGGGAGTACTGGTTAACTCTTGCATTAGGGAGTTGGACTGAATAGGGATGAGAGGAAGAAGAAAATCTTGTACCTGTATTTGGTTTGATTTTGGTATATACTTACTGATGTATTTTGCTACTTATTTATTCAGCAGTGGTCTAGTTCTCTATCAGGAGCGAAGGGATCAAGAGAGTGGTGTGAATGTGGGAGGTGTATATCATGTCTTGGCTACCCATGTTTGTAAGGGAAAGCTTTGGTATATGTTTGTATTCTATTTACTTTTATTTATTTATTTTTTATTATTATTATTATTATTTTATTTTATTTATTTATTTTTTTTTTTTTTTCATCTATACAAAGTGGGCATCTTCATGGGAATTTATGGGCTAAAGGAGACCACGTAATGGAGGCCTCCTATCTGAAAGCCCACCCACCAGAGGGCCGTTACCCCGAGTGGACGCCCAATTTCCACTCAGACCATAGTCAGTATTCGAACCTATCCGCTCGGGGATCCCAAGGCCCCCAGAGTGCAAGCGATTCCACTGTACCATGGCGGCTTTTGGTTGACTGTAGGAGGAAAACATGTGATATTTATCATTCTCTTTATTGTGTTATATATACAGTGGTACCTCTTGATTTGAACTTAATTCGTTCTTTTTGGCTGTTCGAATTGCGAAAATTCGAATAAGGAAGCAATTTTTACCATTGAAATTAATGTAAAAACATTTAATCCATTCCAGTTGATTTTAAGTAAAAAAAAAAATACTACACTTAACTCCAGCTATTTCAAGAAATTGGTCCCTTCACATCACTGCAGTACTTAAGAACGCAATAGCCATTGTTAAGAAGTAACGGGAAAAAACAAAATTGGTCCTGACCCACCAGAGTGGCAAATGATGTAACATATTGGCGCCTTGTGTTTCCCTCATCTCATCATAATTCATAGATATCCTTTGCATTTTGAGAGTACAAAGTAAACACAGACATGAAATGCATAAAAAAAAAATAAATGCAATAAATAAAAAAAAGGCATAACAAAAAAATTATTTACTTCGGTGTGAAACTCCCGAGTCCCGATGAAGACTAGACAAGCCTCCCTCCAGGTCCCCGCCTCCCTCCCATGCACTGAATACAGGAACATATCCCATAGTATTCCTCTCTTCCCCCTCCCTCCGTCCTTATCATCTCCCATTCGATACGCAAACAGACTGAGTAGGCCGCCTCCCCTACCCTCACTCTCTCCCTCCTCCAGCCACTCACCATCCTTTCTCCCTCACCCCACCACCCCACTCTCTTTCTTATCAAGTAGAATATATTCTCACAAATCATTTCCAACTGGAATTATTTCAAGAAAAGTGTAAATTATTGTACAAAACTGCAAATTATTGTATTGTAGTTTGCACAAATGACAATGATATTTAACAATTCATTCTTCATTGGTTATTTAAAATGTTCAGTATATCTTCAATAATAAATAAGTTTGCCAGTGACCAGAGAAGCTGTGGGCCGGAGTAACCAAGGCAACTAGGGGCCAGAGCAACTTGAAAGCCGTTCACGAGAGAGAAGTGTTCACAGCGAAGTACAAGTGAGACTGGCCGACTGGCGGGAAGGCGCATCGGCCGCCACGTGTTTTTTAATTCATAAGCTGCGTTCGGATTGTAGGTCAAAATTTGTTTGCCAAATGTGTTCGGATTGGGAAGTGTTCGAGTCAAAGGGTGTTTGAATCAAGAGGTACCACTGTATAGCTTTTTTGCATTTATTCTATAAGTGACATGATTCTAATGTTCTAATCCAGTGGTTCCCAAACTTTTCCATGCCAAGGACCCCCCAGACATTACAAGTCTCAGCCGAGGACCCCCAGCAAATCAAAAGTTATCATTACCTGCCAAGATACCCATTACAATGTAATGGGTATCTTGGCAGGTAATGATAACTTTTCGTAAATTTATATATAGATTACAGCAATACAGCCAATGACATTTACGTACAATGTGAATATGCAGCAGTCAGACGGATGTGGCAGCCAGATCCTACCGTGCTTGGGGCGAGACTGCGTGTCATTATGAGACTCGGGATAATGACGGTTTGGATGGCGAAAGATCGGAGTTGCTAAGTTGTAATTAAATTCAAATCAAGCTTATCATTATAAAACCAAGTTATGTATATTTTTTATTCTATATATATATTACTACTATATTTTTTACTGGGGCTGCAAATGTTTTTTTTTTTTTTTTTTTTTTTTTCATTGTATCGCGGACCCCCTAGGACCTTCTCAGGGACCCCCAGGGGTCCGCGGACCCCAGTTTGGGAACCACTGTCTAATCTAATGTTCTCTTCAGTCATCATTTCCTGAACAAATCTTCAACATCTATTTCAGAGAAGACCCTCAGTCACCATCATCATCCATTGGTGTCAGTCCATCTTGTCACCTGCCTATGGAACCCAACAGGATCCAGATTCACCCAGCCAACATCCTTCTGTCAGAAAATTTAGCCTGCCCCTCACCATCCATATTACCTATCCCTGTGATAATTCATCAGCCCTCTACCTCTAACAACCAATCCATCACTGCATCTCATCCCAGTGACAGCAAGCTGGGAGATAATGTAATGCTAGAGAAGGCAGAATGTGATTCAAAACTGTCAAGTAAAAGGAAGAAAGAGAACTTGAATATGATCAGACCTGAGCAGAATTTTGTGGGTCAAGACCACACATCTGGGAGTGAAATACAAGAGAAGAATGACATAGGAGTTACTTCTGAAATCTTTGCGTCTAGTCAACCTAGAAACACATATTCATCCACATGGGGCCAGCTGGCAAGCAAAGGTGGAGGTGAGGGAGCAACGTTAGTTAAAGAAATAGTTGAAGGTGTTATTACTAACATAAAGAATTGTAAGCACAAGAGTGAAATTTCAAGCAACAAAGATAGTGATTATTCCTATTCAAATCCAGTAAAGGAAAAAGAGAAACAGGAAAGAACACAGTTTAATGACGATCTTGGTGAGTTCAAAAAGACTGCAAAGGAACAAGAACTATTAATAAAATCGAGTGATGATTCGGTTGCAGTGAGAGTGGAATTGGGAGGTGATGAAAGTAAACAAATTAATGAGGAGTGGAATAATGAGAAGACCATTAAACCTTTTGATGAAATAGATGCAAAGAGGAGCCTGTCTGTGAGAGGAGAAGAAGAGCTTGAGAGAGCACCACCATCTGAGGAGCTTTCATTTATAAACAAAGTTATGGAGATCCACTCTCTACAAGGATTCATGGAAGGCAATTGGCATGAAGGGAAGTCTGTGGAGAAAACTCATCTTTCAAAACCAAAGAGCCAAAGATCAGGAAAAAGTGAGTCACTCATCACCATAAAAAGCCAGATCTCAAAAAGAGGACAACTACCACAGCAAACTCACTCAAGTCATCTGTACCAAGAACACCTAACACCAAACAAGATTGCAGAAGAGTCATTACACCAACACACTTTAGAGTATCAAGAGTCATCAGGTAGCCACTCTTCAAGCCAATCACTCCCAAGCCAGTCCCCAAGAAAAGCTCATTTAACACATAGATGCCAGTTACCTCAGAGAAGCAAATCTCAACAAAAACAGTCTCCTAAGAAGAGCACATCACCCAGAATTGAACCACTGGAAATACAGGGCAATGAGGTGAGTGAGACGGATGATGAAAAAATGAGGAATCTGAGTGTCTGGTTGCAAAGGAGAGCCACTACAGCCTCCTCCACCTCCTCCTCTGTCTCCATCAGTGAGCACCTGCAACACTCACACACATCCTGGACCAAAAGAAAGGGTTGCCGGGAAGAAAAAGCAAGGGAGGAGGAGGACAGAGAAATGGAGTTGCCAGGTGGAAGTGAGATTGATTTATATGACTGTGAGGATCTGAGTCTCTCCAGCATCACACTGACTAACACGTCTGTTCCTGAGAATATAAACACAGGCGGTGAGGAGGATTTGTAAACTCCGAGGAAGAAT
>CM035178.1:78509-95160 GCA_020233015.1 Callinectes sapidus | reverse complement strand
CTCGTCGTTTGAAAGATTCTTTTTTGGCAGTGAAAGTATATCTTTACATTTTAATTTTTCTTGTGCTAATTATTTCTAACAGTTCATGTATTTATTTGCTTAAATTTTGTAACCAACACTCAAAACTTGTTCAGAGGAATTTATTTGATTTAACACATATTGGAACAATGGGAGAATTTAATGTTCTTGGATTTTGTCAGCGGCCAGAAGCTAGCTATTTAAGTGAATATGAATTGACCAAGGATCAATGGAAATTCATTCTCATGCATTTCAGTATACCATACCCCACTTCCATGACTCTACGGGACTTGAGAATGACCACAGTAGATGGCCTAATAAGTAAAGGGATATTTTCTCCAGAGAACAAAAGCTTATTTCCAGATCAATTTGACCCTCTAAATACTTCTGTAACTAGTGCTGAGGAGTTAATAGACAGTTTCCATGACTCAAAAGTAGAGAAAAAGAAAGTCTTGAAGAACCCAAATGAAGAAGTTAAATATAGTGCTGAGGAGTTAAAAGACAGTTTCCGTGACTCAAAAGTAGAGGAAAAGGAAGTCTTAAAGAACCCACATGAAGAAAGTAAAGATAGTGATGAAGTAATACTACGTAGACTGCAAATAAAGAGGTAAGGTTAGCTGAAATAGAAGCCGAACAAACCGCTAAGAAATTTCAAATGCAAATGGAAACTGAGATACGACTCGCTGAAATACAAGCCCAATCAGGGGGTGTAGTACCTCGTACTAAGTTTTCCAAGTTTGATTTGGCAAAACAGGCTCAACTAGTTCCTCATTTTAATGAAGATGACCCAGAAAGTTTTTTCAGGAATTTTGAGAAAACTGCTACACAGTTGGAATGGCCCAAACAGTCATGGACGTGGTTGATTAGCACTTCCTTAAAAGGAAAAGCCTCTCTAGTGTATTCCACCTTGGATCTAGAAGATTCCAAAGATTATGAATTTGTTAAAACTGCTATTCTTACTGCTTATACTATCACAGAAGAAGGCTATAGACAAAATTTTCGGAACCTGAACAAATCTTCCTCTCAAACTTATGTTGAATTTGCTGCAGGAAAATTAAGATTTTTAAGAAATGGATCTCTAGCAGTAAAGTAACTAAATTTGATGAACTGGTTAACCTCATTGTTTTTGAGGAATTCAAACGGAAAATTCCTCTGAACGTTAAACTCCACTCGGAAGATAGAGGTGAAAAATCATTAACAGAGGCAGCTAAATGTGCAGATGTATACTCCTTAGTACACAAGGGAAATCCTAAAAATGAAAGGACAGACTATGTAAAACCATCCTCATCCTTAACTCTTGAGACTCGGGAAGGAAATTACAAGAAAATTATTTGCAGTTTTTGCAAGAAACCAGGGCATCATATTAGTGACCGTTGGAGCCCACATTGTAAAAATTCTAAGCATTATGACTCTACCAAAGCAAAACCTTTTGCAAAGAATAAGTCCCAGGTTTCTTCCAGTGCCAAGCCTGTTATAAATTTGGATGTTAATCAAAATCCTGAAGATGCATTTGAAGAATTTAAAATGAATGGATCTGTTGCTTTAACGGTAGATGGTGAAACATATCCAGTATGCATTCTTAGAGACACTGGCTCAGCTCAAAGTATGCTGGTGGAAAATATTATCCCAAACCTAGAGTGTTCTTACCTAAAAGAAAAGGTTGTCATAAAAGATCTAACTACGTACACTGCAATTCCTTTAGTTGAAATTTACTTGAAATCTCCTGTACTATCTGGCAAAGTTAAAGTTGGAGTTATACAAGGCAACCTCCCAGTCCCAGGAGTGACATTTTTGCTGGGAAACGATCTTGCCGGTAGACGTACTGTACCAAACCCAGTGGTAGTTGATGCTCCTTTAGAGGAAAGTCCCACCAAGCTTTGGAGGAACAGCAACCTGATTTATTTCCTGTATGTGTAACAACTAGGTCTCAAGCTTATCTAAAGCCTTCAAACAAGGTAATACCTGCTCCCCTGATAAATTTGTCTGAGCAAATGTCTCGAGATGAGTTTTTGGTTTCACAAAAGACAGATCCTACTTTACAAAGATGCTGGGAAGATGTAGCGCCTGATCTTGATCATGTGACAGAAAAACCAGGATTTTACTTGAATCAAGGAGTTCTTATGAGGTTGTTTAGACCCAGCTACTTGGCACAGGAGGAAGACTGGTCTGACGAATATCAAATTGTTGTTCCTAGTTCTATTAGAAACCAAATAATATCTATGGCACATGATGGACTCAGTGGTCACTTAGGAGTCCAGAAGACTTATAAAAAGTTGTTATCTCATTACTTTTGGCCAGGTATGAGGAAGTCCATCTCAGAATATGTAAAATCTTGTCACACATGTCAGATGGTAGGCAAACCTAATCAACCTATCCCTCCAGCTCCTCTGACACCTGTACCAATTATGTCTGAGCCTTTTGAGAAAGTGATGATTGATTGTGTTGGCCCTTTACCTCCAACCCGCAAAGGAAGCAAGTATCTTCTCACTATTATGTGCACGGCTTCTAGATTTCCTATAGCCATTCCATTAAAAAATATTACAGCCAGAAACATTGTTAACCATTTGCTTCTCACTTTTGCCAATTATGGGATTCCAAAAATACTTCAATCTGACCAAGGAACAAACTTTACCTCCGATCTTTTCAAGGAAGTGATGAAATTGTTGAACATTAATGCTGTTACTTCTTCACCATACCATCCTGAGTCTCAAGGTGCTCTCGAGAGGGCTCACCAAACCCTGAAATCCATGCTGAAACGTTACTGCTTCGAAAACGATAATGACTGGGATGAAGGACTACCTTTTCTTTTGTTTGCTTTTCGGGAGTGTAAACATGAGTCCCTAGGGTTTTCCCCTTTTCAGTTGTTATTTGGTAGAGAAGTTAGAGGTCCGCTGAAGATCACAAAAGATTATTTGTTGTCAGAAGACTCTAGTGAATCACCAAAAGTAACAGTACAAACCTACATTAATAATTTAAGAGACAAATTAAAAAGAGTAAGGGAACTAGCTCAAGAATCGTTTAAGAAAAGTCAAGAAGTGATGAAGCACAATTATGATAAAAAGGCCAAATTTAGAGAGTTTCAGCCTGGTGATCAGGTATTGGTATTCCTCCCTTTGTCTGGGTCTCTTTTGGCTCCAAAATTCCAAGGACCATATCAAGTAGTAAAGAAACTTCAATGTAATAATTACCTGATAGCTACTCCTGATAGAAGGAGAAAGACTCAAAAACTCCACATCAACCTTCTTAAAAGTTACAAACAAAGAGAGGATGACGATGGTTCCCAAAAAATATGTCTATTAAGCTCTGCCACAAAATATCTAGATGAACAAACAGAGTTGCCCCTTCCAAACTGTAACATGTCAAACAGTGATACTCTCTCAAAAATGGACGAAAAAGTGCCTCATCTCACACAGGCTCAAAAAAAGGATCTTACTGATCTTCTGCAGCAGTTTCCCAGAGTCACGCAGGATACATTAGGAAGGTGTACTTTGGTGAAACATGAAATAAGACTAATCCCTGATGCACACCCCATCAAACAGGCTCCATATCGACTCAACCCAGAGAAGAGAAGAGTGATGCAGGAGGAAGTTAACTATCTACTTGACCACGGGCTAGCCGAACCGAGCCGCAGTCCCTGGGCTTCGCCGTGTCTTCTAGCTCCAAAGCCAGGAGGACAATTCAGACTCTGCACTGATTACAGGAAACTCAATGCTGTGACCATACAAGACTCGTACCCACTACCACTGATTGATAGTTTAGTTGATTCTGTAGGACAAGCTCAATTTGTTACTAAAATAGATTTACAGAAAGGTTATTATCAAGTCGCTTTAACAGAAGCTTCTAAAGACATCTCTGCTTTTGTTACACCAGATGGACTGTTTCAATATACTTGTATGCCTTTTGGTTTGAGCAATGCTCCTGCTACCTTTCAGAGGGTAATGAACTTTGTAATTAGACAATTGGAAGGTACATTCGTTTATCTTGACGATCTTTTGGTTGTTTCTAACAGCTGGGAGGTTCATCTGACGAGGCTGTCAAGTCTTCTGCAAAGACTGGAGGAAGCGGGCTTCACGATAAATCTACCAAAGTCCAACTTTGGCCAGGCTACGGTGACTTACCTCGGTCATGTGGTGGGTCAAGGACAAACACGGCCAAAACAAGCAAACATCGAAGCCATCCTAGACTTTCCCCGTCCCTCGAACAAAAGGGAAGTGCAGCGGTTTATAGGAATGTGTGGCTTCTATCGTCGTTTCTGTCCCAACTTCTCCACCCTGGCAGCCTCCCTTACGGATCTCACCAGCTCCAAAGTAGCCTTCAAATGGACTTCTGATTGTGAAAAGGCCTTCCTCCAGCTAAAAGCTCTACTCTCCAGCAGTCCAGTCCTCCGCACTCCAGACTTGATGAAGCCTTTTGTTCTACACATCGACGCCAGCAACTCTGGGGTTGGAGCAGTATTGAGTCAGTATGATAACTCCCTTATCCATCCAGTTTGCTACTACTCGGCGAAACTCAAGAAACCTCAAGAACATTACAGCGTAATCGAAAAGGAATGTCTGGCGCTGGTCCTTGCCCTGCAGAAGTTTGCCTGTTATCTTCAAGAACAACCACACCCTTTAGAAGTATTCACCGATCACAACCCACTTCGCTTTCTGGACAAGATGAAAAACCACAATCAGCGCCTCATGAGATGGTCACTTCTCCTCCAACCTTATCATCTCCTCATCCGCCACGTCAAGGGAAACCAGAATGTTATTGCGGATGCCTTGTCACGGAGTCCTCACTTGGGAGTCAAGGAGCAGCCTCACGATGACCGAAGTTTTTCTTGACCTCGTCCTTCCTTCGGCAGTACGAGGTCTTAAGGGGGGAGGTGTGATGTTTCCAGCGTTCGTCCATCAACTACGTGTGTAACCATCTTTCTCAGGGAGAAGGTAGTTGAAGCCTTTTATTATCGCCCAAGTCTCGTTCCTTGTTCAAGTAGCTTCGGAACCTCTCATTATTCTGCACCTCGTTTTCTTCCCCCCTTTGGTAGCCAGAGGTGGGTAGTAGGCCCACCGAGGTGACTAGTCGGCAGCGGCAGACAGTAGGGGCAGTTCTGTCCTGACCTGTACAGGATTCACACCCCTTGGACTATGGTGACTACCAAGGAGTATCCATCTGCCGCTTGCCTCTATACATGAGTATACTTGTTTTTCTTTGTTTTTGAGTGTTGGCTTTATATATTTATTGTATTTCCATTTAGTATGTTTTTTTGTGTCTGACGCTGTGTTTCTTAGGATTAATCAGCCTTTGTGCTACTGACTGACAATTTGTCTCAGCATCTTTACCATATGGTGACTTTATTGACTTGTTAGCTAAAGTTTAAGTTAGGTTATAAGTGTTTATAATAAATTAAGTTTTGGGGATATATGTTACGATTGTTACTCATCCTAATGCCTCAGCTGGCTAACTACCCTACTAATATACGGGCGTACCTCTGAGTGGAAGACTTCAGGCCGTAATTTTGAAAGAGGTATTTTGGATTTGTAACAGGGTCACATAGTTATTGTTCCCTATCTTAAAGCCTTACTCTACACAAGTACATATACTATACAGTTTTTTACTCCCGGGCTTGTTTCAGCAGCCAGTAGTCATTCACTGTCACTTTGAACCCCTGTATAGAAAACCTTTAAAGACTGTCTGTGAAGCTATCAAGGTGTTCCACCATCTGGTGTAAGTGTTTATGAACTGGCGCTGGTAATGCCATGTCCGACACCGCCCGGGGCTGTAGCAGTTCACTCGGTGCCAGCAGGGCGACAGTTCGTGTGATGACCGGAGCCCGGCGTTTTGGCTGTCTCAGGTCCTGCAGGTGACTCACGTGCTTTTCCTGCACCTTGAACACCACTGTCAGTCCTGCAACATCACGCCTGTGTTGCAAGGTGTGGAGGTGTGGCACAGGTCCCGCGTTGTTGTCCGTGATGAGCCTCACGGCACGGTCCTGCACCTTGTCCAAGAGAGCAAGGTGTCTCCTGGCCGCTCCGCCCCACGCAAGACAGGCGTACTCCAGGGAGGAGCGAACCTGCGCCTTGTAGAGGACCTCCAGCCCCTTGCCGTCGAGAAGCCACGACATCCTCCTTAGAGAAGCCAGCTTTCCTGCGGCTTGCCTGGCTAGCCGCTATATGTGGGAGCTGAAGGTCAACTTACGGTCGTAGGTGACCTCCAGCACCTCTATCTCATCTCTCGGGGTCAGTGTGTCTCCATTGAGGTTCAGTCGCACGGGTGTACATGACCTGGAGACAACTAGCAGCTGCATCTTCTGGGAAGCAAACCTCACTTGCCATTTGTTGCCCCACGCAGCGATGCGGCTCAGATTGTAGTTGAGCTGGGCAGTGATGGCTGTCGCTTCCTGAGGCTCGTAGCTTTGAGTGAGGGTGACGTCGTCTGCGTAGGCCTTCATTCTTGGGATGAGGTGCAACAGGTCGTTGATATATATGTTCCAGAGTAGGGGGCCAAGGCAGCTTCCTTGAGGCACACCTGCTCTGATGGGTTGCAGCTCGGACTCCCGACCACAGACTGTCACCCTCAGTTGTCTGTCCCTCAGGTAGTCCCTGAGGAGTGGTAGAAGCGCCCCGTCAATACCTGCTGAACGGAGTTTAGCGACCAAGGCTTCATGCCACACCCTGTCAAAGGCACCTTCAATGTCCAGCGCCACGACGGCAGCCGCTGACCTTCCCTGCCGGAACCCAAATTGTCTGGTGCAGAGTAGGTGGTGTACCTCGAGATGTTCCGTTTCTTGAGGCCACTATTGTCTCCGCCACTTTACTAAGCACTGACAGCAAAGACACAGGACGGTAGTTTTTCACCTCACTTTTCCCACCTTTCTGGTGCACGGGAACCACATTGCTTGTCTTCCAAGCCTTTGGCCACGTGCTTGTCTGAAAGCAGTGGTTAAAGAGTGAGGCGAGCGGGTTCCCCAACTCGTCAGCATGAAGTAGTCGAGGGCTGATGCTGTCTGGCCCCACTGCTTTTTTTACATTCACTTCCCGGAGAATACTTTTCACTTCACTTTCACTGGTTTTTACGAGCACTAGCTTGTCTCTGGAAGTCTGGAAGTGTCGGTGGTGTCCTCTCTGGGTCTGGAATGCACATTTTTTTCGCAAAATGCCTTGCCAATAGATTCGCCTTGTCTAGAGCAGAGTGAGCCACTTCACCATTCTCCCGCTGAAGGGAAGGGATCGGGCTGTGTTGCGATTCATCCTGCTGCTCTTTGACAAGGCTCCACCATCTCTTCGTTCTCACCTGACCACCCCTTAGCTCTCCCCTGAGGCATTCCTTCCAATGTTCTGAGGCCCACTCTTGAGTGTACCTCATTCGCTGGGATGCCTCTCTGTGTACACGTCTGTTCCGTGCTGTTGGGTGCTTCTTGTAAGCACGCCAGGCTCGGTACTTGGCGTCAGAGGCGGCACGGCATGGTTTGGTGCTATGTTTTGAGTGTGGCACCCATCGCTCTTGCAAAGCGAAGAGCAACTCCGTGAGGCGCCCCACCTGCTGGTCTGTGTTGCCATACAGTACTTCCTCCCAGTCAGCTCTGATTTCCCTCCAGTTTGCAGCCTCCCACTTCCAGAGGGTGCGGGTGTAACTCTCATCCCGTGGCCTCCTGAAGGTAATCCTGGTGAGGACTGCCACATGGTCTGAGGTGCCCACAAAGTCCATTGGTAGGGACTGAACTGTGTGGGAAGGGAGGTCTGTCACCACAGGGTCCAGGGATGACCCGGATATGTGAGTGGGGAAGGTGACATAGTTGTGCAAATCGTGCACTACCAGTAAAGTGTTAAAGGCTTCCCGAACCCTGTGTTGGTTCAGGTCACCTATAATCACCACACTGTCGCACTGGCTGGCTGTCAACATAGCATCAAGGTTCACTGTGAGAAAGTCCAGCAGTGATGTGCCTTGTGAAGGAGGGCGGTAACAGCCAACAAACAGTATGCCTTTTCCATCACTGTCTATTATTTTCAGTGTCAATATTTCAAGTTCACTGAGCACTGGCACGGGGGGCTCCACCACCTGGACGTTGACCGACTCCTTGTGGCAGAATGCTACACCCCCTCCCTGTGTGGATCGATCCTTCCTTAGCCAGGCAGAGTACCCACGGATGCGGGCATAACTTGTTGGCACACTATTATCCTTTAAGGTTTCACACACAAACACTATGTCTGCCCGGTGCTTTATTATTACACTATGAGTTAATTCAGCAATGTTGGTGTGAAATCCTCTCACATTTGCTGAAACTATAGTGAGTTCACTGTTGTCCGGCTTGCCGCAGCACTGGGAACTGAGGCCCGGCGCCATAGTGTGCTCCATATGTTGGTGCAGTGCCCGGCCAGGGAGAGTGGGATACTGGGAGCAGGTGGGGAGCCACCAGCGATGACCCAGCCACCCTCGGCTGGGCAGGGGGTTGGAGCTGCCAGGCAAAGCTTCTTAAAGCAAGGAGAGTCTCCTGACCACTTTGCCTTACTGCTTGCACCAACTCTTGCTGTCTTTGGTCAGCGATCTTAACCCGACAGGTTGAGGAGGGGTGGAAACGGCCCTGGCAGTAGTCACAGACCGTCCTCGGGCACTGGTCCCGGGTGTGACCTTGGCGCTTGGACTGAGGGCACTTGGTCTGCTGCTGCCTCGGGTAGACCGCCTCCTGGCCTGCATGTTGTCTCCTTTGGTTGACTTCCGAGCGAGGCTGGTGTCTCGGTGCAGTGGCTGGCTTCCTTCTTCTGCGGTATCGCTGAGTTCTCTGTTGAGGGGGGCGTTGGTCTCCAGGAAGGTCTGGTGTAGGATGGGAGGAGGGGGGTAGGGATGATGGTGAAGAGGGAGTCAGTGCAGAGTTTGAGGGAAGAGAAGTGAGTGCGGAAGAGGTGGTGGGAGAGGAGGGAGCTAGAGGTATAGCTGGGAAGGGAGGGGATGAGGAACTCTCTCTCTCTCTCTCTCTCTCTCTCTCTCTCTCTCTCTCTCTCTCTGTACCGGAGTGCAATAACTGATTTTTGGTGTGGTTTCCTTTATGTTGACGTGGCTTAGTGTGTTGAAGTAACAGAGCCAGCCACTCCTGCCGCGCTGCTGAGACCCTCCTTCCCTTCCACACAACTACAGACGTTCCTCCCGCCACACACACACACACACACACACACACAAAGGACAAGGTAAGGCAAAGCGAGGCGAGGGCATGGCGTGTCAGATGGTTTGCCTCGCGGCAAACCAAACCCTCCACTCGATGATGGTGACTCGTAGTAGCATTGAGCGGTGAATTAGCGCTGCATTTGGCTCAGGACGCACCGGGGAATGGTGGCCTTAATTAATTAACGCACCGGGGAACTCCCAAACCACTTGACCTGCGGACGCGTCTTTCACTGTGAACGCAGGCGACTGGAGGTGGTCTGGAGCCGTGGGGAGAAGCTCTGGGGAGATGAGGGAGGTGGTGGTGGTGGTGAGGACTGGTGGTGGTGAGGCGGTGGAGTGGTAGGGAGAAGCAGGAAGAAGAGGGAGGGGGGGGGTGAACCATGAAAGGGAGAAGCGCGGGGTGGAGTGGCAGGAGGGAGAGGTGACTAAAGGAGTGGCCTGCAATTTGATTGGGTTTGGTGTGGCATTCAGGTGTTTTTTGTTGTGTTACAGCGGTGGGTGCTACGGGTGGCTCAGTGCCTGGCTCGCTGGCTGGCTGGCTGGCTGGCTGGCTCAGTGCCTGGCTGGGTGGCTGGCTCAGTGCCTGACTGGCTGGCTAGCTCAGTGCCTGGCTGGGTATCTTGAACAACAGCAACATCAATAACAACAAAAACAGCAGAAGCAGCAGCCGCAACACATGAACAACAACAACAACAACAACAACAACAACAACAACAACAATGATAATAATAATAATAATAACCCAAATAAACTGGCGTGCCAAAAGGAAGGAAGAAAGATCCCTACTTTTTCTTTATCCTTCCTTCTCGATAAGGTTTGATGTTTGTAATGATAAATAAGATAAGAAAGAAAAGGGAAAGTCACTGCCATCACTGGGAGTCTCCTCCAGAAAGTAATGACAAACTGACATGCAATAACAAACCTAAGGAGGAGATCTTAGCAAACATAAAATAAATAAATGAATAAATAGATAAATAAAAAAATAAATAAAGATAAGCAAGAAATGACATATTGAGAAATATCCAAGCAACAAAATTGACATGCTTAAAAAGAAAAAAACAAGGTAAAAAGAGGATGAAAAAAGGTGTTGAAAAATGGCTAATTTGAAAAAAAAAAAAAGTAAAATGTGAGATCAATGACAGACTGATGGGAAAAGAAAAGAAAAAAGAAGAAGAAACGGAGCGTGAATGACAAGCTAATATAGAAAATAAATATCAGTAAAATGTCAAATGAAAATAAATAGATAAATAAATAAGATGAAATTGACGTGGTTAAAAAACAATAAAACAATACGTTTAATAAACAGAATATTGATTGTTAGACTCGAAAAAGTATAGAGAAGAAAGCATTCCAGAATTATATTTTCAATACACAATTCTAATATCAAACTAACAAAAAAAAAAAAAAAAAAAAATGAATTAAGAAAATGCAAAATGATGAAGAAAACTGTAAAAAGAGAATGAATAAAACACAAACTGACACATTAAGAAAGAATATTTAAAAATAACACCATTAATAAACTAATATATACAGACACCAACATCCACTCCACCACACCACACACCACACCAGGAATAATGCACCGCCCTTTGCTTCCTCCTGCTGCTGCTGCTGGACAGACGGAGGGACGGAGGGAGGGAGGAAGGGAGATTCACCTGACAATGTCATGAGGACGCCACCATCACTGACGCACTGACTGGTGACGCACAGACTGGTGACGCACTGACTGGTGACGCACTGACTGGTGACATACTGACTGGTGACGCACTGACTGGTGACGTACTGACTGGTGACGCACTGACTGGTGACATACTGACTGGTGACGTACTGACTGGTGACGCACTGACTGGTGACGCACTGACTGGTGACGTACTGACTGGTGACGCACTGACTGGTGACATACTGACTGGTGACGCACTGACTAGGTTACGCACTGAGTGGTGACACACTGAATAGTGACGCATTGACTGGTGACACACTGACTTGGTGACACACTGACTGGTGACACACTGACTGGTGACGCAATGACTTGGCGACACATTGACTTGGTGACGCACTGACTGGTGACGCACTGACTGGTGACGCAATGACTGGTGACGCACTGACTGGTGACGCAATGGTGACCCGCTGACTTGGTGACGCACTGCTGAGGTGGTGAGTGGGGATGGATGCGGGTGGTCGAGGGTCAGGCGTGTATTGACCTGGTGGTGGCTCGACGGTCACCAGTGATGCACGGCGCATTGTGTGAGTCATAACAGCGTGATAATGAGCGATGTTTGTGGTGGGTCGCGGTGGACAGCAGTTGTACCGCCCCGATGCTGTTTGTAACTTGTTGAAAGGTGTGGTGGTGCTGTGCGTCACCGCCTGTTACGTCCTCAATGCCCGCAAGCTGTGTCGAAGAGAGAGAGAGAGAGAGAGAGAGAGAGAGAGAGAGAGAGAGAGAGAGAGTCATGACCTGGGTGGACGGATGCCTGCTACCCACCAGCACGCCAGCACATTGGTTACTCTCACCACGGCACTGGCTGGATCACATAATATTATGTACATGTTGTCTTCTTCAATTTGGGCTTCAGCTGAAGTGGATTGTCATTGTGGTCTGTCTGACCGTCCAGTGAGTGGCAGCGACGCACTCACTACTTGTATGGACTTGTCATATGTACTGCACACGTCTGCGCCGCACCGACATCATATTCTTATTATTAAAGTTACACCTTTTTTTTTCTTACAGGGGTGGGGGGAGGGGGGCGGGGGTTACGGTCCTAGGGGCAACTCTCAACAAGATATGCCTCCCTTCCGCTATTTGAAAGGCTCTACTTGTACTTACAAAGACTTTATGGGTATTTCTAATGTTTTTCAAAGGTAAATGAACAAGATTTCTACACGCTTAACAGGGATAAATCTTCCACACTGTACATGTATGTATAGCATTCACGAGGATGTGTGTATATAGTGAAGTTGTAACAGGTTTCTAAGAGTCTTTTTTATGGTTCTCGTGTCATTTTAACAAGATTTCAACATTGTGAAGAAGAAGAAGAAAAAAAAAAAAAAACACTTACGCATGTCACCTCCACTATACATTCAAAAGCCTTAAGGTCAATTTACACCGATTTCATAATGTATTTCTATGGTCTTCTATGTTATCAACACGAGAAACATTAGTAAGAATCCGACTGGTCTTCTCAGTAGGCTTTGAAAATAGTCGTGGAGAGAGAGAGAGAGAGAGAGAGAGAGAGAGAGAGAGAGAGAGAGAGAGAGAGAGAGAGAGAGAGAGAGAGAGAGAGAGCAATGAGTAAGAGAATACGTTCATGTGTGCGTGTGTGTGTGTATGTGTGTGTGTGTGTGTATTGGCGACTCACTCAAGAGGTATATGTCGAGGCTTGTTGTACTGTGGAAATGTTTCCAGACAGATGACCTCCTATGTACATTATGGAGCCTTCACAGTGCCGCCTGTTGCTTGTTACGGCGCAGACAAGGCGCTGTTTGGGTCTTGGGTACATTATCTACTTCCCTTTCTCCTTTACTCATTGGACTAGTTTCTATTTACTATTTACTCGCATTTTGTATACTTTCCTTTCTTTTTTCCCATTTCTCGTATTTATCTTATCACAGTGCCGTGCTCCTGCAGACGTTGGCAACCAGGGATTGCCACATCTGTCTCCCTATCTCTTGTCATTTACAATATTCGTACAGCTTTACCTTCATCTCCTACTGTTCTCATCATTCCCCCCATATACTTTTTCCTTTGTCTTCCTCTTACTCTACAACCTGGGATTCTTTCTACCTATTAAACTTGGGTCTTCTATCTTTCCTCTTCTCATAACATGTCCTACGAACCTCATCTTCAGCAGTAATAATCTCTATCACTACCCAATCTTCTTAGCACTTCTTCATTCGATATTTTCTCCGTCCAAGATATTTTCAAAAGCCTTCGCCAACACCACATTGGCGAAGGCCAATTCTCAAAAGCCTCTCGTAATTACTATTTTTCTCATTTAATCGGGTCATTCACTTCACATCATCACTCCTACATTCAGTGGTGTAGTGAATCCAACACTTACTCGCCTCTCAGTCCCTCGTCTAATCACCACTGGCTTCCACATTAACTCGCCTCAGTTTTACTCCCAGCACTCAGCAGGAGGCTACACGCAGGTTCCGGCTCACACTTGGCTCACTCAATGGGACCTCTCGGCTTTCACGGGCGCGAGGGAAAAGTGTGCTGGAATGGTTAGGCTAACAGGTGTTAGGGCGGCGGGAGGGTTGGTGCATGGTCGACGAGTGGCGGCGGATGGCTGGCGGGAAGCGGGAGGGGATGGGAGGAAGGCGGGAAGAGGGAAGGAAGCCTCGTTACAATGGTATGTACCTCTACATAATATAATAAAGACTTGAGAGGTAGGCTACACGGTGACACAGACTTAGTACACAGAAGATCCTTAGGGTTCGTTATGGGAGTAGGGTCAGGAAAAAAGAAAAAAATAAAGAAAAAAAAGTTAAAAAAAGTAATAGGGACGGTTCTAATATAATGCGCTGGGTATAGTAGTGTTGATTTATGGTAAAATGGAGGAGAAATCAAGTATGAGTCATTAGGACAAGGACAAGAAGTGATCCATATGATACTATATAAACGAAAAAAAAAAACGGATTTGTATTGATATGATGGAGAACAGGAACCATATTCTAAAACACTTCTGTGCTGCACAGTTGCCACATTCAAAACTTTATATGGATGATTTTATGGTGTCAGAGACAGACCAAGAAGATTCTTATATACATTATAAACATTAGCACACTTGAGAAACCTGTTTATCATATCTGCAGCTTTTGGAAATAGTCATGGTTAAAGAAGAAAGCCTTTCAAAACACAGACCAAAGACTGACGAGGTGGTGGACCATTTTTTAAAGTGTTCAAAACTATAACAAGAAAAGAAATAATATAAATAACACTAATGTAATAGATCATTCTTGTGACAGGGTGAAACACAAGCTGCTCACGGTTATGAATTAAGACAGGGCAAGAAGTAACGGCTTCAAGCTTCACGATGTCCAGTTTTAAACAGGAGAGAATATTGTTTCCTAAAATGGACAGGTAAGAAGAAGAGAGGTTTGATGTCTCGCTGGAATGATGCTAATAACACAATGATTATACGTAGAGGGAAGTGTGACATAAACTCGTGTTCTGAAGCGCTTTCTCTCTCTCTCTCTCTCTCTCTCTCTCTCTCTCTCTCTCTCTCTCTCTCTCTCTCTCTCTCTCTCTCTCTCTCTCTCTCTCTCTCTCTCTCTCTCATAAACGGTACATATTCGCCGCTGCCCCATCGCCTGACAGACAGCAGCTCGGGACGCCAGGCAGAGCGACGTCCCACTGTCCAGGACCATTGTCTACGTAGGTCTCCAGCAGGAGAACACGGCCACGTCAGTCACCACCCACCAGAAGCAGGAGAGGGGAGGGGGTCACCTTTCCCATCACTTTCCACCACCTTGCCCTGTCCTTGATGTCGGATCAGTGAGGTTCACCCTAACAATACCTGTACTCACTCCCCTCCACCCCACAGATACCCGCCCCGCCCCGCCCCGCCCCGCCCCCTCCACGGCTGGGTAGGCTAGGTTATTTAGCTGTGGACTTTGCTGTGTGATGTTTCCTTTGTTTCTTTCATGTGTTTCCTGTGTGTGGATTGTATGTGCCGTCAATAAAGTACTAAGTACTCCATTATTCCCCAGCGCAGTGGGTCTTTGCTTCACGTCCTCTCCTGCGTGTGTGTGTGTGTGTGTGTGTGTGTGTGTGTGTGTGTGTGCGTGCGCGCGCGCACGTGCGTGTGTGTGTGTGTGTGTGTGTGTGTGTGTGTGTAATTCACTGGAATTCACTGTCGCGGTCGCCTGCTGGTCACCCAGTCAGCCTTTCCCTACGGAGCAAGCTCAGCAGAGCTCATAGACCGATCTTCGGGAAGGGCTGAAACCACATCACACACTACACACCGGGACAGCGAGGCCACAACCCTTAGGGTTACATCCCGTACCTATTTGCTGCTGTGTGGGTGAACAGGGGCTAGATACACATTTAGAGGTTCCTTGCCCATTTGCCTCGCCGCTCCCGGGACTCGAACCCGGGCCCTCTCGGTTGTGAGCAGAGCATGCTAACCACCACACTAGTGAGTGTGTGTGTGTGTGTGTGTGTGTGTGTGTGTGTGTGTGTGTGTGTGTGTGTGTGTGTTTTCCATGAGGACTGAGAAAACAGTGCTAAGTGAAACGATTTGGAAAGAAAACGTATACTTGTAGCAAACAACCACAATATCAACAACAACAACAACAAGAAATTAAATAGACATCTATGAACAGCGCATTATAACATACCATGACATAACAAAGCAAGCGGCAATAGGAATACAGTGGGGAATAACACACGCTGCTGGGCTCTGTGGTAAGGGAGGGAACGGTCACCACAAAGCAGTAAGTAATACATAGTACACAGCTTCCTCGTAGTCAGTGTAGGTAGCCTTTACCTCCACCAGCAGGAAATGTGTCAAATATATACTAAAGAGCCTTTTATAGCAGCGCAGTGACGTATACATTACACAGCTCAGTATACGATGATGCACCATTCACTCACCGTAGCCTTTACCTTCACCAGCAGGAAATGTGTCAATTATATACTAATGAGCCTTTTATAGCAGCGCAGTGACGCATACATTACACAGCTCAGTATACGATGATGACACATTCACTCACTGTAGCCTTTACCTCCACCAGCAGGGAATGTGTCAACTATAGTATACTAATGAGCCTTTTATAGCAGCGCTGTGACGCATACATTACACAGCTCAGTATACGATGATGCAACATTCACTCACACTAACCTGAACCACGCGAATGACACATTTCTAATTTGGACGCCCTTCGTTATGTAATACAAATAGACCCTTTGTCTCACCACGATCTTTTAACGGCACTTGAAATACAATTATTAACCGATAACCAAGACCGCCATAAATAATGTACATACTCGTACGTAGAACAGTATTTTGCAACAATATCCACAATACACACTACTAAACCTACTGTATGTCGCAGAGAGAGAGAGAGAGAGAGAGAGAGAGAGAGAGAGAGAGAGAGAGAGAGAGAGAGAGAGAGAGAGAGAGAATATTTTCCACGCCTTAAATACACTGCAATGTGCAATGGACGGGATTCTGGTGAACGGCGGCTGAGCAAAGGTATCTCAACATTTGTACAACAACAGGAAAATAAACATTAAAAATATAAATATACACATATCAATGAGATAAGTTGCAAGAAACCATCGGTCCTACACGTGGCAGTCAGTCCCTGTAGATTGAAAATATACATAACCAACAATTTCCACTTATTGTCCACATCCATAATCAATCAATCAATCAATCAACTCCTGTGGCACCCTGCGGGATGCATAGGGCCTCAATGAATTCACGCCACCACCATCTATCCTATGCCAACTCCTCCAAATCCTCCCAACACTCTTCACCAGCTT
>CM035178.1:59282-78409 GCA_020233015.1 Callinectes sapidus | reverse complement strand
TTTTAATGCTCGTCATCCGGAGTTAGGTGATACGTCTCCAGTGGGTAACAGAAGTGGGTGCCGCCTTTTGTAGTACATCCGATGTAATCACCTCACTCACTGGGCCACCAGAGGGGCAACTCATTCACGCGGAGGAACCCTTGATCACGCCATCACGTCTGGCCTGGTGGCTGCCAACGCTGAGTGCTCTACTGTTCCTGGCCTTTTCTCCGATCATGTTGCCCTCAGTTTCAAGTATAGCCTTCTGGCAGAACCTGTTCATGTCCATCACCGTGCACGCATAGCTATTCCCCCCAAGTATTGCCCAACCTACATTACTTACGTAGCTGCCCATGTATCCCGACTCGATCTTTCTTCCCCTGAGGCCCTCTACTCAGTTTTGGTGGATTTAACACATGCCTTTTATTCCCACTATGTTTCCAAGCCACACATCAAGCAACCCCGTGGACCCGACTCCTACTCCTGGACCCTCGATGACCGTATTCTTGAGGCGGAGAGGACAGCGGTGGCGTTGGGCGTCATCTTTCAAGGGAACCCGACTCAGGATAACTTACAGCGGTACCGGACCTCCAGGGATGAACTGGTTGCTCTTCAGGGCTGTGTGAGAACGGATTCATGGCGGAGATTTACTGATAACATCAACCAACAAACGAGCGTGAGCTCCATGTGGCGGCTTATCAAAAAGGTTGTACGACGGCAGCCCTCTAGTGCTCTTCATCACGGCCCGGGTGAGTATGCTCAGCAGCTAGTTGATGCCTGGGCTGGACAGTCCCGGGTGAGTAGTCTCCCGGACCACGTTCAGGAGGCCCTTTCTGCCCAAGCAGGTCACCGAGCTCTCCGTCTTGTGGGAGCGTTGCTCAAGAAGGATGACGAGGAGGCCACGCCATGCACTGAGGACGAGCTGCGTCGTGCCTTGGCTCGGGGCAGGGCAACTGCTCCTGGTGACGACGGGGTCACATATTCTGTGCTACGGCTCCTGCAGAAAGTGCCTGGTAATCCCTTGCTTACCCTCTATAACCTTTGCTATAGCCAGGGTTATGTGCCTGCAGCCTGGACACGAAGTACTATTGTCCCGGTCCCTAAACCGGGCACAGACAAATTTAGGCCGATTTCTTTAACATCATGTTTTAGCAAGGTGATGGAACGCATTCTGCTGTCTCGCCTTCTCTTTCGCCTGGATGCTGTACTCTCCCCTCGGCTGTTTGGATTCCTGCCACGACGAAGCACACATCACTGCCTCGCTGAGCTGTACACCCGCCTTTCCTCTAGCAGTGTGGTTGCCTTTGTAGATTTGAAAAGTGCTTTTGATGTAGCCAATAGGGAGATTATCCTCGATCAACGTGTGGACTTTGGTATCAAAGGACGGCTTTTGAGGTGGATTCGTGGATATCTCAGCAACAGAACTTCTCGGGTTTTCTTTCAAGGTGCTTGCAGTACATCCTGTAGCTTTGATTTAGGTACTCCGCAAGGTGGGGTGCTTAGTCCCTTCCTCTTTAATGTGTGCATGCATCGCTTGATCTCGCTGTTGCCTGACATCCCCGGCGTTACAATAACCTGTTATGCTGATGACATCTGTATTCACTCTACCTCCTCAGCTGCCCTACAGCGCTACCTTGATGCCTTCCATGCTTCAGCTTCTGCCTGCGGTCTCATCATCTCCCCGGACAAGAGCAGGGTATTCTCTACCATCAATCCTGCCTTACTGCCAGAGTTTACCATTGGTGAGTGTGTCATCCCCCTGTGCAGGCAATACCTCTACCTTGGCACACCAGTACACATTCCTCGAGCCACGCCGGGTCAGCGGAGTCATCCCGTGGTCCAGGATCTTGTGAATCGGCTGCAGAAACGTCTGGCTCCTCTCAGGTGGCTGACCATCAACGCTGCTGGTATATCTATTCCTGTCGCAACAGCCATATACGTAACTTTCATACGTTCGGTTGTTGATTATCTTTCACCAGCCCTGAGCCAGCTTCCTAGAGCTTCATTACAGCCCCTTGAAACATTTCAGAATGAAGCTATGAGAGTGATCCTTGGCTGTCACGTGTCCACCAGGATAGTAAACATGCGCACTGAACTAAACCTGCCACCCATCACTGAAAGGATATACTCCATGGTCACGTGTTTCACTCTTAAATGCCTTCATTCCCCACGGATTACTCCTTATTATTCACAGGTAATAAGACATGCTCTGGGACAGCGTCCACGTGTTCCTCCCATCCAGCCTGGCGGCCGTACGCTTGTCAGGACAATCTGCTCCATCATTCCCCGCCTGGATATAGACGTGCCTGAGGAGGATGACGTGCCTGGCCCTCCGCCATGGTTGCAGTTCAGTCCTGAGGTCTGCTACACCCCTACCTCAAAGGCAGCTCTTCCCGTCTTGCAGAGACAACTAGCGCTGGAGACCATTGCTGCATTGTCGTCGTCAGTTCCTGAGGCCCATCATGTGTACACCGATGGGTCTGTGCAAGCGGATGATAGGGCGGGGAGTGCAGTCTTCTCCCCTGATACTGACCCGCCGCCGGGGGGCTGGGTGGGCCGCAGACTTCCTGATTCCTCCAGCTCTACTTTCTGTGAGCTGTACGGTATTTTAGATGCTGTCAGTCTCCGCAGTCAGCGTGGCCTCAGCGGGGTCGTTATATGCGACTCTAAATCTGCTCTTCTTGCTCTCTCCTCTGCTAAGCCTACATGCCGCCAAGTAGTCCTTCGTATTCTCTCTTTTTTGGCTTTACTTCAGGGTCGGGATTTAAAGGTTAAATTTTTGTGGATACCCTCTCATATTGGACTTGCCCATAGTGACACCGTCGACGCCATGGCCAAGGCGGCCTGTCGCTCCCCGTGATGCTGGTCCGTCGCCCTCCCTATCTTGCTACATTTCGAGGATCCGTGCTGCCGCCTTCCTCCCCACAACGCATCTCACGGACCACCAGCGGGTCGGGAGCGTCTCCATCCGTCACTACGATGCCTTCCGCTGCCACCGCTTCAAGTATCGTCGACGGGGCCTTAATTGTTGTGAGGCGGCACAATGTGGTGTCCGCTCGTCTCCGGCTGGGCTACAGACCCGTCTGGCAGGTTGCTGGGGATGAGGGCGAGCCCCGCTTCTCCTCCTGCCCTCTCTGTCACTCCCCACGTGCCGACACCTTGGACCACTACTGTTTGCACTGCCCCGTGGTGCGAGACGTGCTGCAACAGGACCAGCCCCTCCTCGATGTCTGTCGCCATCTGTTGGATCACGACAATCTCGAGGAACTGCTTGTTCGCTTTCCTCGGTTTGGCGGCCGTTGATGTCTGTGTATTGTTTATAGATTCATTGCATTGTTTGTTTTTTTCCGCTTGAGTATATGTCAGTGCGATTTCCTAAGGGGTCTGTGTCACACGCGCACACTCGCTCTCATCAACGCCATTCACACACTCAGCCCTGTTCTTCACCACACGACAGGCTGGCGCACCACACAAGCGCGCACACGCACATGCTTACGCACAGACGCACGCACACGCACACACACACACACACACACACACACACACACACACATACACACACACACACACACACACACACACACACACACACACACACACGTTTTTGTTCTTTGTATATGTACCTATGTTCCCTTATTTCTCGTTTGCACTGTATTATTTTGATTTTTGTGATAGTCATTCCTACGCTTTTGTAAATTCTGTTGGTTTGTCGCCCATGGGCGTAATAAATTTACAAATCAAATCAAATCAATCTCTCTCTCTCTCTCTCTCTCTCTCTCTCTCTCTCTCTCTCTCTCTCTCTCTCTCTCTCTCTCTCTCTGTGTGTGTGTGTCGCCTCGCAAAAATGTACTTAACGAGCTTTTTAATGTTGTTTCTCTCGGTGCGTGACAAAATGGCAACCCAGAAATACTTCCACGCTGACAACAGTCTTATGTCTTCTCAACATTTTCCCTCCCAGAGTAGACAGTGGCGCCTTATTCTTAGTTGTTTTCGGTTAACCTTATCATCGGAGTGAATGTGGTGTTCCCTATAAAGTCTTTTCAGGATTAGTTTCATTACAATAAAAAAAAACAATATCCACGTATTGGGTTTTCATTGATATTTTCACTATTATGGGAGTTAGGTAAGGTTAGGAGTGTTCATCTTAAGTTATGCTAAGCAGGGTTAAGATCATTTAGTTGGGTGTGATTAGACGATTTTATTAACATTAGGTAGGCATAATGGAGGTCAGCTGATCAATGGACAGAGTCTGTACTATTTTATTCCCCACATGATTTTCTGAAGCTGTATGTTAAGTGAAGGGAAGTGAAGTAAAGTCGTTTGAAGTTATATAGGTTTGGTTAAGTAAGTTGTGTTACATTATGGTTAATTTTGTAATATTTGGTGAGTTTGGCAAGGTTGAATTAGTTAGGTTAATTAATTAATAGAGGGCTACGTTGTGCTAGGTTAGGTTAGGTTAGAGAAGGTAAGGATGAGCTTTGTTTTGTTAACTTTGGTTAGATAAAATGTTGTCAGTCAGCTTAAAGGTAAAGATAAGATAGAACACTTCGCCTTCTTACCGACACCGCCAGACGCAAGAAGACTAAATTATTTGTAACTTTTGTAGATTTTTCTAAAGCTTACGATTTTGTTGCGAGGCGAAAGGTGTCTTCTGTTTAGCGACGTATTGGTTGTGGAATTAAGGGTGATGTTAGCGGCACTAATGGCCACGCACGTATCGAGTAACACAAAGCATTGTGGGCTCCGCTGTGGTTGCGGCTACACGCGGGGTCAGGCAGGGCTCGCTTGTTGTTTATAATTTTGTTAATGAATTGATAAGAATAATGAAAGGAAAGTGTCAAACTGAACCATTACTTGAATGGTTGCACATTTTGGTATTGATGGATGACACCTGCAGTGTTACTACTGTCAACTAGTATATACGTTCAATATGATTAGAAAGGTCGAGATGTTAAAACAGTTTCGTGAACAGTCTGGTATGGTGATAAACAGTAGTAAGACCAAGTTCTTTGTAATTAATGGAGAAGAAGGGAACAAGGAGCCGTTGCGCGGCGTGGATGAGCTGATAATACGTAGAGCATTGTAGTACAAGTTACACTTACTTGCGGTCGCCGTTCACGAGTGACGTTCACTCCGTGTCCTCGGCTGTTAAGGTGCGTGTAAAGAATAAGTTGTGCCATGCACGTATTGAAATATGTACCATTTCTGAAGAAAGATAATAACGATGTACCATTTATCGTGAAGCGACGGGTACTCGATGCTGCCGTGATGCCATCCATCCCTATTGTACTGACGCAAGTCATGGGTGGGCGCTGATGTCAAGTCTGTCAGTAAGTTATACAACTGGCCAATAAAACAACTCTTGGGAGTTGGAAGAAGCACTTCAAACTTAGTGTGTTATGCTGAAGCGGGTAACCGACGCTTCCAGACTTGGTTAAGTTTAAGCAACACAATTTTTTTGAACAACCTGTGGTATATAGAGAGATGAGGCATGCAGGATGATGATCCTTTGTCATTTGCAATCCGTGCTGTAGCTAACACTAACACGCACACTGGGAGACTTGTACGAAACTTCATCACAAACCAGCCTCCCATAATGACCTCACTGATAAGAAATGTCCTTAATCTAATTGCGAATTCTGATTCTTCTCGTTGCTTACTATATAAGGAAATTAATCCCGATTTCTCAGTGCATGATATATATATATATATATATATATATATATATATATATATATATATATATATATATATATATATATATCTATATATATATATATATATATATATATATATATATATATATATATATATATATATATATATATATATAGATAGATAGATAGATAGATAGATAGATAGATAGATAGATAGATCCAGACACAGTACAATTAATGAGACTCACAGAATAGAGTTGACGCGATTTGGTGTGTCTGGTCATCACAGCTTACAAAGCTGTGGAGACGGGCCGGGCCGCTGGGATCGGCGTGGTATAAGCGGTAGCCTTAATTCCTGCCGTGGAATTGAGCGCCTTTGTGTCTGTGGTTTGGTACACAATGAGAGACACGTATTATTGAGTTTTGTCCATGCACTGACACAGAATATTAGGGAAGCAAATGGTATTGTTAGTATGGAAGATTTGTTTACAGGGTGCAATGATCATAGTAAAACATGCAGGATGATATTTAATATCTTACATACATATATACACCTTATTTGTTGCTGATCAAATCCCTGATATTGCTTTTGCTTGATGAGAATTATAAGGATATATAGTTAATGATTGATATTTGGACTACACTTACATATTTACGATGTGTAATGCTAGTTATATGATAAGCAATCTTAAGTTTTGTGTAATTAATCCTTGTGTAATTGATACTGTATGTTGTGGTCAATAAACTATCTATCTATCTATCTATCTATCTATCTATCTATCTGTCTTCCCTCCTTTCTTCTTCCTCTTCTGAGCCCTACTCTATCTAACACTCTAATGCAAGAGTTAACCGGTACACTCAGTCTTTCCTACAAACACACACACACACACACACACACACACACACACACACAGTGGTTAGCACGCTCAGTTCACAACCGACAGGCAAATGGGCAAGCCTCTCTTAATGTGTATCCAGCCCCTGTTCACCCACAGCAGCAGCAGCAGCAGCAGCAGCAGTTTTCGATAACATGTTTGCAAACAGTTTGCAAACTGTTTTCAAACAGTTTGCAAACAGTTTGCAAACTGTTTCCAAACAATGTTTCCTGTCCAGATCTCAGTTGTCGTCATGCCTGTAGTTAGTGTGGAGGTTGCTGCAGCAGCCTCTGTATATTACTTGGCACTGTTGATTAACTCAAGAAAGGGCAAGAGAAAGAGAAAGACAGCCGTGCGTTGTGGAGTTAGCAGTCCTATAATATAATATTATTATAATTATAATTATTATTATTATTATAGATGGAGCAGGTTTTAATTTTCTTCGGATGGCCACTACTGATTCATCGTCACATACACACACACACACACACATACACACACACACACACACACACACACACATACAATGGGTATGCTTATACAGTTGACAAAATGAGGGATAGCATTACCTATTGGAAATGCGAAGAAAGAGGAAGATGTGGAGGGCGACTTAAGACAGTGAATGATATACTACAAGGTGTTCCACTGCCACATTCTCACCGACCAGATCCCAGTAGAGTTGTTGTACTCAAGACAGTACAGAAGATGAAGGAACGAGCCTCTAATACTGAAGAAATTACGAGTACTATAATTCAGAACTGCACATCTAATTTTCCCTTAGAAGCAACTGGATCTCTTCCCAAAAAAGAAAGTCTTAGCAGAATGATTAGAAGACAAAGGAAATTCACAGATGGGAACGAAATAACAGACGAACTTAGGGTTTCGTTAAGAGGGGAGAGATTTGTTTTAGTCGAAGAGGTAGATATCGTTTTAATGGCAACTGACACTAATCTCGATTTATTGGCAAAAAGTATGCACTGGTTTTGCGACGGTACGTTCGATAGTGCACCTGACAACCATCAACTCTATACCATCCATGCTCTCCTCGGAGAAAATCATACTGTTCCACTTGTGTACTGCATTACGAAATCTAAAACTCAAGAAACATATGATACGATATTTTCTAAGCTTAAAGAAAGGCGTGTTATGGAGCCTAATTCAATAACTGTTGATTTTGAAAAAGCTGCAATAAGTAGTATAGAAAAGAATTTTCCAAACTCTCATACATCTGGATGCTTTTTTCATTTCGGTCAATGCCTTTGGAGAAAAATTCAGGCATGTGGCCTACAAAATTGGTATAATGAGCCAAGGAATGCTTTCCTAATAAAAAATCTTACAGCACTGGCGTTCGTTCCAAAGGAGGATGTCATAGACGTATTTAATGAATTAATGGCTTCACTAGACGAGGAAACAGATGAAGTCCTAGGAGAATTTCTCGTCTACTTTGAGACTACTTGGTTAGGTGCTGTACAAAGGGGAAGGCGACGCCGTCCATGTTTTGATATCTCCTTATGGAATGTAAGAGAAAAGACCTTGCTAGGAATACCACGCACAAATAATTCTGTTGAAGGTTGGCACCGCGCATTTCAACAAAGAATGTCAATCGTTCATCCAAATTTATCTCGCCTTATGACCAAACTCAAAAAAGAGCAAAATGATTGGGAACTAACAATACAACAGGCTTCATGCGGTATTATGCCTAGAAACACCAAAAAGAAATACGCAGTTGTTAATGAACGGTTGAAAAAGCTCACGGATGACTATGCAAACGGAGATAGACTACAGTACCTACAAGCCATTGCACATAATTTGTAAGTTTTATATGTTTTAATAAAAATTTAATAATTTTATTTATTGCCTTTATTTTAATGTCAAAGTTCCTTTAAAAAATCTGAAGTAAAAACTCTCTCTCATGATTATAATTTTGAGAGAGAGAGAGAGAGAGATTACCTGGTTGATCGCTTTCAACAAATTATTTATGCAACAAAACAATCGTTCGCGAGGAAGCAACCGTTCGACTAAATATCCATTCGACGAATCGTCCGGCGACGATATGTCTGTTCGACGAACTGTCTGGCGACGAAGTGTCCGGCGACGAATTGTCCGTCGACGAAATGTCCGGGCACCGTCTTTCCCATCTACCCAGTGTACTGTTCATATCTCGTGTGAGAGCCTTCATTTTACTACTCTTTGCATTCTGGTATAGGACCTCGGTTACGTGTTTTATGACATCATCAGTATTTTGTCCTAATATAGGGATATCAGTGTTGTCCAAATTGTGTAAAAACAATGTCTCATCAATAATATTCACTCTAATAGGTTTAACACATTATCTGTTAGTGACATTCCAAGGTTAACTGCTCGTTCTCCCAGGTGATAGGCACGATCGAGGAGATCCTCCACATCCACATATGGCAATGACACTTTAACACTCACCGGTGCGTGATCTGATGGAAGAGATTCATCATGAAGCACTGAGAACTCCTCCACCATGCCCACCGCCGCTGAACTCACTACACATACATCTAACTCAGATATCCATACTCCATTCTTTCTAAATGTTTTTCCTCCGTGAAAATGTTTGTATGGAGGTTTGAGGTTATTCACTACAAATGATTTACACTCCTTACATATTCTTGACAGTATAAAGGCATTATCATTAGGTAGTGGCACATCATCGGCTATCTGAGAGTACGTATATCCAGGTAATCCTACGACCTCTGGCAGTTCGAGCACGGAGCTTTCGAACCTTGTATTCATATCTCCGAATATAAAACACCTTTTGCATGCACCGCCCGACATTATTTTCTCCTGAATAGACGAAAATGACTCATGTGAATAGTACCTAGAATCACACGGAAGTATATAATAGCAAAAACCAAAGACACAGTCTGGAATACCACGCAACTGAATCCAGATCTGATCCTCTATATTTGTGTCCACACTCGAGATAAGTTTCGAAACATGATTCTTGATAAATAACACCGTACCACCTCTCTCACTTGATCCACGTACAGCACTCCTATAAGTTACATATCCAGGAAGTGAAATAGACGATGGCGTCTTCATCTCATTTACACTGATCACATCATAGCGGTACAAAAGTTCTTTTACATTGTCTTTCTCTAATTTAGTTTTCACACCGTTTAAATTCCAAGATATAATGCTTACTGTTCTTACTTGCTGTGGTCCTCCTAAAAATACTGCACGTTCCATGAGTCGATCACGGTCTCATTTCGGTACAGCTTCCTCTCTCGAAAGTCCAGGCGTATGACACACCCAGCATTCTCAGGCCGCTCCTTTTCTGCTTTTTCTGCGTCATGAAGCCTCTTCCATTCCTTCCTGATACTGGGGTGGAGGTCCTTTTTAACGAAAATTCTATTGAATTCCCTTCCTGCTGCCTTGAGTAGATTGGTCTTGTCCAGGATCCTGTCTCGGACTAGCTTGCTGGCCACCGTCAGCAGGATGGGGCGCCGAGTTCTGGAGTTGGCGTCGCCTCGGGTACCCAGCCTCCGGTGTGACTTAATCTCCTCACGGACTTCCATGCACTCCCAGATCTTACTTAGTTTATCTTCTTCAGATGTTTCACCTGCTATAGTTCCATTCTCTTCCGGGACTCCTGTAATGATAATGTTGTTTTCCCTCTCCTTACGATCCAGGAATTCTAGATACCGCTGTTGCTTGGCAATGATGTCTGCTTGTTTGTCTACCTGACGTTGCAGCTCGTCATACCTTTTATTGATGAAGCTGTCAGGGGCAGTAATGGTTTGTTTCAGGTCCGCTATTTCAGAGACAAGCTCATTCACCTTCTCCGTCAGGTTGCGGACAAGTCCCTCATTCGGCTCCGGTACCGTCAAAATGCTCTCGATTAGTTCTTCCTTGGTCAATCTTGTCAGCTGGTTACGCTGCAGTTTCCTGAGGTTAATCAGAGACTTCGCCATCGCTGCACACAATGTTCAGTGCGAGTAAAATGCTTGATCGGAACCGAGATGGCACTAGTACGAATACGTGGTGGACACTGGCTGTTCTCAGGTGAGTGCCGCTGTCTAGAGGTAAGGTTGTCCTCCTATGTTGCTGTTTCCTTTTTTGTGGTAATTTGTGTTAAAACGCAGGAAGTAAGTATGGTTTTTACAAGGAGGAAGGTGTGTAAGAAGTGTAGCTTTACCGGAAGGGTGAATATGGATGAGCTATGTGGTGACTGTGCGAAGAAAGGAGATGATAAGTGCGGGGTGTGTGACCAGGTGGCGAAGAAGAACGCCAAAGCGTTGGTTTGTGACCTGTGTGAGAAGTGAATACATGCCCAGTGTGTGAATATAAGAGACCGTCTATATGAGGAGATGGAGAGGGAGAAGGAGTTTCCCTGGGTCTGCACAAAGTGCTTGACCCAGGCGAAGAAGAACCGAGAGGCTATTAAGAAGGGCTATGATGAAAGGGAGAGACTGATGAAGGACCAGCAGAAGCTGGAGCAAGATATTAAGGGCCTGAGAGAGAGTCTGGGAGCGGTGGAGCGCGAAAACAGGTCCCTGAGGGAAAAAAACAGAGAACTGGAGAAGGCACAGATAGCTGAGGGCAGCAAGGTTGCTGCAGAAACAGCAGAGGATGGTGTGGAGGCCAGCGAGACTGCGGTGGAGGCCAGAACATTAGGTACTGACCCTGCAGTGCATAGAGAGGATATAAAGATTACAGGCTCTAACAAGGAGGGGAAGGGGAAGGGATCTGACCCCCAGGCCAGGCAGGACCCCGAAGTGGCAGGTGTGGCAGCGCCACAGTTAGCTGAGGCTAAGGAGGGTACGGAAGGAAGTGGGAAGGCAGTCCCCAACCCAAGTGTGGACACCCCTACAGGGAAGGCAAGGTGGCCAATAGTGTGTGTAGGGGATAGCATGATAAAGAATATACGAAGGCATATGGTGATGAAAGGGGAAAAAAGCCAACTAGTGAGCCTCAGCGGTAAGGGAATCGAGGAGGTCACAGAGGTAGCCAGAAGGAGTATGAGTGGCCTTGAAGAAGGCATGCTCATACTCCAGGGGGGAGGAAATGGTCTCAGGCAGCTGGGACCAGAGCAGACTGTTAAAAAGATCATTGAGTGCGTGGAGGAAATTAAGGTGAGAAAAAAAGTTCGAGTAGCAGTTGTAGGAATCCTAGGTAGACCGAAGGAGTCCAGAGGGTATGAGAAGCTGAGGAGGGAAACCAATAGGCTACTACAGCAGGAGGTTATAAAGATGAAGATGGAGTACTGTAAACATGAAGGAGACTATGGCGTGAGTTTCATGAACATGGACGAGGTCCTGCCACCAGACGTGTATGGCAGGGACGGGGTACACCTTAACAGGGAAGGGGATAGGTTAATGTGTAAAAGATTCCTGGAGTGGGTTACAGCAACAGAAAGGCTGTGTAGGATGCGAGAGGGGAAGAGGGAGTGACTGGTAAGCGAGGGTGTCTGTCTTAGAATAGGATGTGTAAATGTAAGAGGGTGGAATGTAGGAAAAATGGATGACCTCAGCAGGGAACTGAGTGAGTGGAATGTGCATGTGCTGGGCGTGACCGAAACACAGCTGAGAGAGAGAGTAGAACTTAAGTCAGATAGCTATTGTATGATTGGAAAAGGTAGAAGTAAGCAGCAGAGAAAGGGGGGTGGAGTAGGAGTTTTAGTCAGGGTAGATGCGGATGTAGATGTAGAAGAGTTAAATGTAGGTGAGTGTGAGATGAGTGAGGATGTAATGGCAGTGAGACTTGAGTACACAGCAGGGAGAGAGAGAGAAAGTGTTATGGTAATTGTGTGTTACATGACTGTGGAAGGAGTAGAAGCAAGAATGGAGAATGAAAGGAAATATAGAATTATTGAAAGGTTAGTACAAGAACATAAGAATGAGAGAGTAATTGTAATGGGGGATATGAATGGACATATAGATATACTAGGAGAAGAAGTCAACAGGAATGGACAGCTGCTATTAGATTTTGCCGAGGTGAATGAGCTGGAAATACTGAATGCAACCGTGGCGGAAGGGAAAGTAACATGGAGTGATAGGCAGAGTGAATCGGTTATTGACTACATGGTGGTGAATGACAGAGCCAGAGAATGCGTGAAAAACATGTGGGTAGATGAGGAGAGAGTGGTTGATGTGGCGAGCGACCATAATATTCTAATACTAGAATATGAGTGTGAAAAACAGAGAGTAAATGAGAATGTAGAGAAGAAGAGAAGGTGGAAAATTAGAGAGGCTGACTGGGATAGATTTAGAGAAGTTATAGGAGACATAGAATGGAAGACTGGTTTGAGTGGCCCGCAGGCAGAGAGAGGAGTGGATGAGTGCAATAAAGATCTAATTAGGAAACTTACCAGAGCAGCAGAGGATACCATAGGTAGGACAAAACCAAGAGATAATGTTCGAGGAAGTAAGAGGAAGAGTTGGTGGAACAGTGAAATAGATCAGGCAAGGAAGGAAAGGAGGCAGCTAAATAGGAAATGTAGAAGACTTAAAAGGAACAGAGAAAACAGTGAGGAAGAGAGAAGAGAGTATGATAGAGTGTGGGAAGAGTATAGGATTAAGCAGAGGGAGGTGAAACGGTTAATCAGGAAAGCCAAAGGGGATGAGGAGAGAGAAAAGGTTAAGGAACTTAGAGAAATGGGTGAGGTATAAGTTTATGAGAGGAGAGGAAGGTAGGAAAATGGAACGGGTAGAAGAGCTGATAGTGAATGACAGGAGGGTAAGAGAGAGAGGGGAAAAAATAAAAGTGGTAGAGGAGTACTGGAAGGATATTGGAGGTGTGAGTAAACCAGATAGGGCAATAGGAAACACAACCTTAGGTAAGAAAATAGAGGAAGGAATGGATGAAGAAATCAGCATGGATGAGATTGAAAGGTATGTCAGAAAACTAAAGAGGGGGAAGGCCCCAGGTAGAGATGGGATCCCAAATGAGTTCTACAGAGAGGGTGGCCAGGGAGTGATTGAGGGACTGCATGATTTATTTGGTAAGATTTGGAGGGAGGAGAGAGTGCCTGCTGTTTGGAACGAAAGTAGAGTGACTCTTATACATAAAGGAGGCAGGAAAAGTAGGAAGGAAATTAGGAATTATAGACCAATAGCAGTGTGTGATACAGTGTGCAAGATTTTCTGTGGAGTGCTGAATGAACGACTGAGTGAAGTGATAGAAAGAAATAAGGTAATGGGTGAGGAGCAGAATGGTTTCAGAAAGGACAGGAGAGGTGAGGATAATATGTTCGTAGTGAATGAAGTGATAGGGAGGGCGAGGAAGGATGGCAGGAAGAAATATCTAGCCTTTCTAGACATAGAGAAGGCATATGATAGAGTAGATAGGAGAATGCTGTGCAAGGTATTAGATGAAGTTGGTGTGAGTGGGAAGATAGTTAGGATCATTAGGAGCATGTATGAGAATACGAGAGCTGTGTTTAGTATGGGTGATTTGGAGACTGGGTGGGTAAGCAGTAAGAGAGGAGTGAGGCAAGGCTGTGTCCTTTCCCCCTTACTATTTGGCCTGTATGTGGAGGAGATGGCAGCGAGAGTGAGACGAACAGGATTAGGAGTGAAAGTTGGGGATGATGTACTAAGCATCCTGCTGTATGCGGATGATGTGGTGGTCCTTAGTGAGCATCATGCTGAGCTGCAGGAGATGCTGAATGCCGTGACAGAGTATGGCAGAGATTTTGACGTTAGGTTCAGTAGGGAGAAGAGTAAGGTATTGGTAGTGAATGGTGATGCGTCAGATAGGGACAGGACATGGATGCTGGGTGGCAACGAGATAGGAAGAACTGAGGAGTACAAGTATCTGGGTATTTGGCTGGATGAAAGAGGGTGCGAGAAGACCAAACAGGACAGAATAGCGCGGACTAACCAGTGGGTGGGGAGATTAGGCAGTGTAGCACGGTGCAGAGCAAATAAGTATGAGGTAGTTAGAGGACTATGGAAGGGGGTTGTTGTCCCCAGCATCATGTATGGGCTAGAGACAACCGTTTGGTCAAAGAAGGACATGAATAGACTGGAGGTACTGCAAAACATGACAGGTAGGATAGCGTTAGGTGCCAACAGGTATGTGGCAGTGGAGGCCATCAGAGGCGATATGGGGTGGAGTACATTCAGGGAAAGACTAGCTAAGGCAGTGCTTAGATATAGAGTTAGACTACAGAGGATGGATGAGGGTAAATGGGCAAAAAAGGTTTATGAATGGAATGTGTATGGACGTTGGGCACAAGAGTCTTACAATGTGGAACTTTGGGTGGGTGAATTAGGAATGCTAGTGAGAGGTGTCATACGACATGGGAGTGTAGATGCAAGTAAGAGAGAAATAAATAGGCGTGTGGAAGAAAAGGGAAGAGCAGAGTGGAGGAGGGGAATGAGTGAGAAAAGGACATTGGAATGGTATCGGGGAAAGGACCGGCCACGGAGTGAAAGCTTCTATGATGGGAGCCATGGGGGAGACCTGCTGTTCAGAGCCAGGACCAAGTCCCTGGAGGTAAACAGTAGGGTGTATAGGTGGAAGAATGGTGGTAGTAAGGTGTGTGAAAGAGGAGTGGACGAAACTGTGGAACATTTCCTGTTGGAATGTGAGGGATATGGGGATGCGAGAGACAGGATGTGTGGCGTAGTGATAGAGGAAATAGGAGCAGAGGTATGGAATCAGATGAGGGAGAGAAATGCTGGGGGACGGACGGAGTACCTGCTGGGGCTGTGTGTTGAGGGGGAGAGAAATGGTCAGGTGATTGAGGCTGTGAAAGATTTCCTAGAGAGTGCCTGGAGGGAACGTATGAGGAGGACTGAAAGGCGGGGGCCCCTCAGGGAGGGGGAGGGGGGCCAGCATGCATGAGATGGTTGTTAGGGAGGGGGGAGGGAGGGAAACTTTAACGTCTCCAATTCCCTGCCCCGTCTTTTGCTTTACAGAAGTGTGTGGGAGAGCGCCGTTTCAAAGGCCACGCGAGCAGCTGCAGCTGAGCGACTCCCAACCCAAGTCCAAGTCCAAGTCCCTGGACATTGATCTGCCCGAGCTGCCTAGACTCAAACACAAACTCCAACAGGTTGAGTGGCTTGAGGAGGTGGAGGAAACACTGGAAGGTTCAGTAACAGTAGATTGTGTAAGAAAGCTGTTGGACTCAGGAACATCTATGCCTCCACACCCAAAGATTGAAAAGGCCATGGCTCAGTTACAGCAGCTTCTGACAAACACACACACACACACACACACACACACACACACACACACACACACACACAGTGTAGTGTAGTGGTTAGTACGCTCAGCTCACAACCGATATTTACAGACCAAATGTTTTTTTATCTTTATATATATATATATATATATATATATATATATATATATATATATATATATATATATATATATATATATATATATATATATATATATATATATCTTAAGGTAGCGGAGCTCCTACCCATTAAATTAAATGGTTTATGCAGAAGATACTTATAAAGTAGTGCATATGCATTCAGTATAATATCTGTTATAATATAAGTACGTGCAATGAATATTGGAGAAACCAACATTTGCTCCTATTGTTGTGGAACATGACGAGATCTACAATTTTTGTTCTTTCTCACTCACGGCCGGGATGTTGCATCTCTGGCTATCTTCTATCGTTATTGCTTACTTACAGACCACAACACACAAGATCTATCAGAATAGTGTCATGGAATATTAACAGTGTGTATACTACTAAATTAGAGAAATCAATGTTCAGGAGCTACTTAGTGACTTTGATGTGATTTGTCTTAATGAAGTTAAAACGTCTCTACCTGTGAATTTTCCTGGGTATGTTTCATAATATAAGAGTTAAGTAATCGGTTCAGCGGATCGTGGTGGAACAGACAGTGGTTTGTGTTAATTAAGAATTGGCTGTCGTTGTTGGTGACTGATGTGGATATGAGTATTGGTGACCAGCAGGTGTGGATGATGCAGTTCAGTAACATACAACATAATTGCTATTTGGCTTTTGTTACATCCCGCCATGTGACTCACAGTATTACTCGCACGAAACATTTGCTTCTATCCAGAAAAAAAACCTCTAGATTTATGTACAATGGATATATCATGATAGGAGATATGAATGCAAGATTTGGTGAAGATGTTAGACATTTATAGATGTTGGTGGATTCTCCCTATATCGAGGAATTTTCACACCCAAGCATTCCTGATAATGTAAACGTACCCTATACAATAACGCAGAACTTTTGGCTATAACATGTATAGACAATGCTTTACTCGTGATTAACAACTTAAAGTACCGAGAAAAGCATTTTCCGGGTAAGAAATCGTTTCGGAGAGGAGACTGTTGCCAGTATAGGCGTAGACCTTAATGACTTGTTGGCAAGGGCTGGGCGGCTGGGAGACCACGCCATTCTCTACGGTAATGCACGCAGGATGAGATGGAGTAAAAGACCAGTTAAATATAGCAGGATGGACAGAGAGCTATTCCTGAACACCATCCAATATATAAATGTCCATGATGTAGTAGGCACGATCGATGATCTAGAAAGAAATATTACAGTAAATATATATGTGTGCAGAGAACAGTGTTCGACCAGAAGGTTGCGCGGACCAGCGCGATGCCAGGCTGGGCAAGAGGGAGAGGCTGTTCATTAATTGACGCTGATGACACTAGGGTGTGGAAAGCAATCAATTGGAAGGGAGACTTGAGCACGGATGATCATAATGAGGCTGCGATCCCCAGTGACCAGGAGTTCAAAGAACATTTTGAGGTTGCGTTAAATCCTGTAGATGTACCTAATCACATAGTGAATTTTGAAGAAGTAATCGATCATTACGAAGTTAATGATGCGATACATGTTACCGTGCCTCTTTTGCATGAAGTCATTATGCCCACAGAGACGTTAGATCAAGCCAAGAAAATGAAACCTGACAAGGCGAGCGGGCCTGATGGGCTTCCCCCGGGCGTATTCTCGTTGTTACCCGCTCAGTGGCTCTTAACCATCCATCACCACCTTGTTTAATTAACAACATTTTTGCATCCGGTGAGTACCCTCACGCATGGGTAAGAGGTAAAGTGTTTACAATTTTCAAGAAAGTTGATCGAGCAAACCCTAATAACTACCGAGGTATTAGCACAATATACAGTCTAGCCAAACTATACGATATGAGTTTGTGTCAGAGATTAAATCTATGGTTTAAACCTTTTAGGGAACAAGCGGGGGCACAGAAGCACCGTGGCTGCATAGAACACATTGTAACAGTTCGCCTTCTTACCGACACCGCCAGACGCAAGAACACTAAATTATTTGTAACTTTTGTGGATTTTTCTAAAGCTTACGATTTTGTTCCGAGACGAAAGCTGTCTTCTGTTTTGCGACGTATTGGTTGTGGAAGGGTGATGTTAGCGGCACTAATGGCCACGTATCGAGTTACACAAAGCATTGTGGGCTCCGCTGTGGTTGCGGCTACACGCGGGGTCAGGCAGGGCTCGCCAACATCTTGCTTGTTTTTTGTAATTTTGTTAATGAATTGATAAGAATAATGAAAGGAAAGTGTCAAACTGAACCATTACTTGAATGGTTGCACATTTTGGTATTGATGGATGACACCTGCAGTGTTACTACTGTCAACTAGTACGTTCAATATGATTAGAAAGGTCGAGATGTTAAAATAATTTTGTGAACAGTCTGGTTTGGTGATAAACAGTAGTAAGACCAAGTTCTTTGTAATTAATGGAGAAGAAGGGGACAAGGAGCCGTTGCCCGTGGATGAGCTGATAATAGAGCATTGTACAAGTTACACTTACTTGCGGTCGCCGTTCACGAGTGACGGCTCCGTGTCCTCGGCTGTTAAGGTGCGTGTAAAGAATAAGTTGTGCCATGCACGTATTGAAATATGTACCATTTCTGAAGAAAATAACGATGTACCATTTATCGTGAAGTGACGGGTACTCGATGCTGCCATGATGCCATCCCTATTGTACGGATGCGAGTCTTGGGTTGGCGCTGATGTCAAGTCTGTCAGTAAATTATAAAACTGGGCAATAAAACAACTCTCAGGAGTTCGAAGAAGCACTTCAAACTTAGTGTGTTATGCTGAAGCGGGTTACCCGTCGCTTCCAGACTAGGTTAAGTTTAAGCAACACAATTTTTTTGTGGTTAGAGAGATGAGGCATGCAGGATGATCCTTTGTCATTTGCAATCCGTAATGTAGCTAACACTAACCCGCACACAGGGAAACTTGTACGAAATTTCATTACAAACCAGCCTCCCATAATGACGCGATTTCGTGTCTGGTCACAACTTAGCTGTGGAGACGGGCCACTGGGATCGGCGTGGTCGAGGTCGCCTTCCTGCAGTGGAAGAGCGCCTTTGTGTCTGTGGTTTGGTACAGAATAAGGATTCTAAGAAGGATACCAAGCCGTGAATTATACCTTGGAGGAAAGATCATGGCGCCACAGTGGCCACTGACGGAAGCTAAAGATAAAGAATGGAACCCATTTTCTCTATTTCACAAGGGATGGCTATATTGTTTTGCTTAATTTATCGCCCTCCTTTTCTTATATTAGTCGTATTCATTCATAGTCGTACTCATTCATAGGTACATTGATACATATACATATAGATTAATATATTTTATTGTGTAATATCGGTTA
>CM035178.1:49282-56782 GCA_020233015.1 Callinectes sapidus | reverse complement strand
TTCCTTCACAAATCGTTAACAGCAATTCTGTTGCATCATTTAAAAATACAATTGACAAATACTGAAAAGTTAACCCGCCAGCAAGTTCTCTTCTTGTCCCAATGATCTTACACGTAACTCCTTACGATATTTTGGCTTGGTGTATTTTTCTTTCAGATAGACATGTAGAGTTCACCATAAGGGGAATAATAGTGTTATGCTGCCCCCCCCCTGTCCACACACACCAACACACAGCTTCCAAGGCGACGACAGGTACACTCTTACCAAGTACCAACAGCGTCACCCTCAGGACAGCATACAGGACGGGGTCGGCAGCACACACACAGAGACACTTCTCGGCGAAGATTCGTGGCTAGCAAGGGGAGCGAGGTACAGACCCACAGACCCCAGACTTACTCAGATAGGCAGGAATACAGTTAAAGGCACGACACAACTTCCTTACTTTACTGGCACACAAGAGTTAATACAGGATGTCACACAGTACTTTTACCACAACACACACAGGGCAGGATCACGTCCTCAGGAAGACAGGCAGGCGCTCTCATCCTCAGGGAGAGCGGGGCAGGCTCGTGTCCTCAAGGGAGAGCGGGGCAGGCGCTCTCATCCTCAGGGAGAGCGGGGCAGGCTGGCGTCCTCTCACCTCACTGGGCCCCAACCTCTTCCTCTCTTGTCTCTCCCCTCCCTGGCACTCCTGTCGCCGCCCGCCGGACCCGGTGGGCCGAAACTATTTGCTGACAACATCCCCCCTTTTCCTTGTGTCGCCCCTCTAGCCGCGTCCTAGTCGCGTCCTTTCTACTGGCCAATCAGGCACAGAATATCCACCTGGCCGCAAACTCCGGCCCTCACTACCACCTCTGCACCAATGTCATCATTGCCAATCTGGTAGCATTGCCAACGCTATCTTCACACTAAGCACCGCCGCAACACTACCCTCTCCCCCACAAAATAGTCGACCCGACTATTCATACTCGCTCTCACCTGTAGTCCCTTTACCACTGAGGTCTTTTCCTCGATCTGAGGGTGTGAGACAAGCGACTCGCTCACGCTCGTCGTCTGCTGTCACCTCACGCGCGCTCTGCTTCCACCCATCGCAGCCTCGTCCTTCACCTCGCTGTCTGGGCCTCTCCACCTGCCGACGCTCCACGTCCCTGGCGTTTATCCACCTTGCCGCTGCCACGCCGCCACAGCCTCAGGCGACGTCTGAGGCTGAGCAGGACTCTCCAGCAAGAATTCCTCCTTGCACGACTGCACCTCGCCTTCCTCCGTCCACCCAAACCTCTGGTGGACATGCTGCCCGACGTCTCGCTGCTCGCCAGCCTCGCTCTGCCCGTCCTGCCCGCTCTCCATCTTCCCCGCGCCGCCGTCCTCATCACCGCAGCTGTTCACCGCTGCATGGCCTCCACCGCCTTCTTCAGTGGCGCCCGCTGCCTCACGTTCCCTCACGACTCCACAGTTCAGCTCCAGTCTCTCCTCGACATCCGAACTCGTCACGGGGCTCTCGACCTGTTTAACAGCATCCTTAAGGACCAGTGGTACGACTTCTCCACGTATCTTCCGCAGCATCCTTCCGAGGTCATCACACGCTGCATTCCCAAACAGGGAGTCCAGCCCCAACAGACAGGGTTTCTCCATGTCGGCAACAGAGACTCTCAGCTCACAGTGGCCTGTCACGCCACACAACTGCTGGTCTGACACAGGGGATTGGGCTGCTACATCTTCCTCCACTCTGCTCCGGACGACTTCAGTGCTTCCCACACAACGTCGTCTCGCTGCCACCAGCTCCTCCCTGAACTCCTCTATCGACCGATCCAATTGCACCACCGCTGCCCTAATTTCCTGCTTTAATTCCTGTTTTATTTCCTGTGCCATTTTGACGAACAAGGCTTTCAGCCCTTCCAAGCCTGACTCACTGCCTTCCGGCTTCTCACTGCCTCTCGAGTCTGAGTCCGCCATGGTGCCCTGTACCCGGCAATCTCGCTAGCCAAAACTATCCCACTCCTGACACCACTTGTTATGCTGCCCCCCCTGTCCACACACACCAACACACAGCTTCCAAGGCGACGACAGGTACACTCTTACCAAGTACCAACAGCGTCACCCTCAGGACAGCATACAGGACAGGGTCGGCAGCAGCACACACAGGGACACTTCTCGGCGAAGATTCGTGGCTAGCAAGGGGAGCGAGGTACAGACCCACAGACCCCAGACTTACTCAGAGAGGCAGGAATACAGTTAAAGGCACGACACAACTTCCTTACTTTACTGGCACACAAGAGTTAATACAGGATGTCACACAGTACTTTTACCACAACACAAACACGGGCAGGATCACGTCCTCAGGAAGACAGGCAGGCGCTCTCATCCTCAGGGAGAGCGGGGCAGGCTCGCGTCCTCAAGGGAGAGCGGGGCAGGCGCTCTCATCCTCAGGGAGAGCGGGGCAGGCTGGCGTCCTCTCACCTCACTGGGCCCCAACCTCTTCCTCTCTTGTCTCTCCCCTCCCTGGCACTCCTGTCGCCGCCCGCCGGACCCGGCGGGCCGAAACTATTTGCTGACAACAGCCCCCCTTTCCCTTGTGTCGCCCCTCTAGCCGCGTCCTAGTCGCGTCCCTTCTACTGGCCAATCAGGCACAAGATATCCACCTGGCCGCAAACTCCAGCCCCCACTACCACCTCTGCACCAATGTCATCATTACCAATCTGGTAGCATTGCCAACGCTATCTTCACACTAAGCGCCGCCGCAACAATAGTAAAACCGACACAAGTGACGGTTTCAGCTGGCCGCCCTTTTTGTCTCTCGTAAACTGGCTAAGCTTCACAAACTTATCCTAGATGGATACGCCGTGTATAGTTCGTTAAAGGACCGGCAAGCTAGAGAGGTAATCCGTTAGGTCCCATACCTGTAAAGACTTATGGACGTTATTGGCTTCTCTTAAGGTAACGGATACAACAATTTATATCTGCCACTCTCTCTCTCCCTCTCTGTTTATTTGCCAGAAATTTTACAAGCTCGTTGTGCGCTGCGACACATCCAACAATTTACAATAATATAATATCATCTAATACATCTCTAATATATATCTATATTATATATCGTATCTATTATATATCTATATAGAGTATATATATATATATATATATATATATAGTGCGTGTATGTTTTCTGTGCATGTGAAAGATGTGTATGTAAAAGAGGCACAGCCGATGTATGTGTTTATTTGTGAAAAGAAGGTGTGAAGTAGAAATGATTGGTGTTTCTTGGGAGAGAAAATAAATGTGTAAAGAGAGTTACCCTTGAAATAGAGAACGGTAAGTAGGAGAATAGTGGATGTTGAGGGCACACAAACTAGGCTAAGGTGCACGCTACAATAGAACTTCCTTTCATCCTTTCCTGTAAAAACTCTACGTCAGTTTGTTACACACTGTATGGTGCTTTTCCAAACTATATTCCATGGCAACCAAAGCTGGAGGGAGGGAGGGAGGGAGAGAGGGAGTGGTGGGTTGAAGTATTTCTAATTCTTTGTTATGTATTCATTACATTCTTTGTTACTTATTTTTCTTTTCGCTTTTATATTTTGTTTTATTTTTCATTCTTATGTAGGTTTGTGTAAGTCTTTATTATTTGTCTTTTCATTGTTCTCTCTCTCTCTCTCTCTCTCTCTCTCTCTCTCTCTCTCTCTCTCTCTCTCTCTCTCTCTCTCTCAATTTTAGCTAGTTTTCAATTTATGTTTGATGCATTCTCATTTATTATTATTATTATTATTATTATTATTATTATTATTATTATTATTATTCATTATCATAATTCATTGTTCAGTGTTACACACTCAGGAAGTGACTCCGTCATTGGATTGTTGGTATCGAGTCACTGTCACTTGGGAATTAACTTTGAACGAAAATTAAATCAATTTATGGATGTGGATGTGGATGTGTTTTCGAAAATAAGGCTTTGCGAAGGATTTTAGGAGTTAAGTGGTGGGATAGGGTTTCAAATGATAGAGTGAGAGAAATTACGGGTGTGCAACCGGTAGATGAATATGTGAGATTGTCTCGATGGAAATGGCTAGGACACGTCTTCAGAAGGGAGGGAGGGATTGTACGGGGAACACCCGGTTGGCAAGTGCAGGGTAGAAGAGGGAGAGGAAGGCCGAAGGAGACGTGGATGCGCACAATGAGGCGAGAAGCTGGTGAAGAGTGTTGGGAGGATTTGAAGGAGTTGGCATAGGATAGATGGTGGTGGCGTGAATTCATTGAGGCCCTATGCATCCCTCAGGGTGCCACAGGAGTTGATTGATTGATTGATTGATTATGGATGTGGACAATAAGTGGAAATTGTTGGTTATGTATATTTTCAATCTACAGGGACTGACTGCCACGTGTAGGACCGATGGTTTCTTGCAACTTATGTCATTGATATGTGTATATTTATATTTTTAATGTTTATTTTCCTGTTGTTGTACAAATGTTGAGATACCTTTGCTCAGCCGCCGTTCACCAGAATCCCGTCCATTGCACATTGCAGTGTATTTAAGGCGTGGAAAATATTCTCTCTCTCTTTCTCTCTCTCTCTCTCTCTCTCTCTCTCTCTCTCTCTCTCTCTCTCTCTCTCTCTCTCTCTCTCTCTCTCTCTCTAGCTCTCTCTCTCTCTCTCTCTCTCTCTCTCTCTCTCTCTCTCTCTCTCTCTCTCTCTCTCTCTCTCTCTCTCTCTGCGACATACAGTAGGTTTAGTAGTGTGTATTGTGGATATTGTTGCAAAATACTGTTCTACGTACGAGTATGTACATTATTTATGGCGGTCTTGGTTATCGGTTAATAATTGTATTTCAGGTGCCGTTAAAAGATCGTGGTGAGGTAAAGGGTCTATTTGTATTACATAATGAAGGGCGTCCAAATTAGAAATGTGTCATTCGCGTGGTTCAGGTTAGTGTGAGTGAATGTTGCATCATCGTATACTGAGCTGTGTAATGTATGCGTCACAGCGCTGCTATAAAAGGCTCATTAGTATACTATAGTTGACACATTCCCTGCTGGTGGAGGTAAAGGCTACAATGAGTGAATGTGTCATCATCGTATACTGAGCTGTGTAATGTATGCGTCACTGCGCTGCTATAAAAGGCTCATTAGTATATAATTGACACATTTCCTGCTGGTGAAGGTAAAGGCTACGGTGAGTGAATGTTGCATCATCGCATACTGAGCTGTGTAATGTATACGTCATTGCGCTGCTATAAAAGGCTCTTTAGTATATACTTGACACATTTCCTGCTGGTGGAGGTAAAGGCTACCTACACTGACTACGAGGAAGCTGTGTACTATGTATTACTTACTGCTTTGTGGTGACCGTTCCCTCCCTTACCACAGAGGCCAGCAGCGTGTGTTATTCCCCACTGTATTCCTATTGCCGCTTGCTTTGTTATGTCATGGTATGTTATAATGCGCTGTTCATAGATGTCTATTTAATTTCTTGTTGTTGTTGTTGTTGTTGATATTGTGGTTGTTTGCTACAAGTATACGTTTTCTTTCCAAATCGTTTCACTTAGCACTGTTTTCTCAGTCCTCATGGAAAACACACACACACACACACACACACACACACACACGCACGCACGCACTCACTAGTGTGGTGGTTAGCATGCTCTGCTCACAACCGAGAGGTCCCGGGTTCGAGTCCCGGGAGCGGCGAGGCAAATGGAGGGGAGTGAGTACAGGTATTGTTAGGGTGAACCTCACTGATCCGACATCAAGGACAGGGCAAGGTGGTGGAAAGTGATGGGAAAGGTGACCCCCTCCCCTCTCCTGCTCCTGGTGGGTGGTGACTGACGTGGCCGTGTTCTCCTGCTGGAGACCTACGTAGACAGTGGTCCTGGACAGTGGGACGTCGCTCTGCCTGGCGTCCCGAGCTGCTGTCTGTCAGGCGATGGGGCAGCGGCGAATATGTACCGTTTATGAGAGAGAGAGAGAGAGAGAGAGAGAGAGAGAGAGAGAGAGAGAGAGAGAGAGAGAGAGAGAGAGAGAGAGAGAGAGAGAGAGAGAGAGAGAGAGACGAGAGAGAGAGAGAGAGAGAGAGAGAGAGAGAGAGAGAGAGAGAGAGAGAGAGAGAGATAGAGCAAAGCGCTTCAGAACACGAGTTTATGTCACACTTCCCTCTATAATCATTGTGTTATTAGCATCATTCCAGCGAGACATCAAACCTCTCTTCTTCTTACCTGTCCATTTTAGGAGACAATATTCTCTCCTGTTTAAAATTGAACATCGTGAAGCTTTAACCCGTTCCTTCTTGCCCTGTCTTAATTCATAAACGTCAGCAGCTTGTGTTTCACCTTGTCACAAGAATGATCTATTACATTAGTGTTATTTGTATTATTTCTTTTCTTGTTATAGTTTTGAACACTTTAACAAATGGTCCACCACCTCGTCAGTCTTTGGTCTGTGTTTTGAAAGGCTTTCTTCTTTAACCATGACTATTTCCAAAAGCTGCAGATAATATGATAAACAGGGTTCTCAAGTGTGCTAATGGTTATAATGTATATAAGAATCTTGTTGTTGGTCTGTCTCTGACACCATAAAAACATCCATATAAAGTTTTGAATGTGGCAACTGTGCAGCACAGAAGCGTTTTAGAATAGGGTTCCTGTTCTCCATCATATCAGTACAAATACGTTGTTTTTCTCCTTTATAGAGCATCACATGGATCACTTCTTGTCCTTGTTCTAATGACTCACACTTGATTCCTCCTCCATTTCACCATAAATCAACACTACTACATAATTATACCTAACGCATTGTATTAGAACCATCCCTATTACTTTTTTCACAACTTCCAATCTTTTTTTTCCTGACCCTCTTCCCATAACGAACCCTGAGGATCTTCTGTGTACTAAGTCTGTGTCACCGTGTAGCCTACCTCTCAAGTCTTTATTATATTATGTAGAGGTACATACCATTGTAACGAGGCTTCCTTCCCTCTTCCCGCCTTCCTCCCATCCCCTCCCGCTTCCCGCCAGCCATCCGCCGCCACTCAGAGCACATCGTCGACCATGCACCCACCCTCCCGCCGCCCTAACACCTGTTAGCCTAACCATTCCAGCACACTTTTCCCTCGCGCCCGTGAAAGCCGAGAGGTCCCATGGAGTGAGCCACGACACGAGTGAGCCGGAACCTGCGTGTAGCGCTACCTCCTGCTGAGTGCTGGGAGTAAAAGTGAGGCGAGTTAATTAATGAGGAAGCCAGTGGTGATTAGACGAGGGACTGAGAGGCGAGTAAGTAAGTGTTGGATTCACTACACCATGCACTGAATGTTGCATTGGTAATGTGAAGTGAATGACGCGATTAAATAAAAAGAAAAAGTAATTAAGGAGGCGTTTTGAAAAATCCAAGGTATTTTCAAAAGCCTTCGCCAATGTGGTGTTGGCGAAGGCTTTTGAAAGTATCTTGGATAGACAGAATATCGAATGAAGAAGTGCCAAGAAGATTGGGTAGTGATAGAGAATTACTGGTGAAGAT
>CM035178.1:37622-49262 GCA_020233015.1 Callinectes sapidus | reverse complement strand
GGAGTTGGCATAGGATAGATGGTGGTGGCGTGAATTCATTGAGGCCCTATGCATCCCTCAGGGTGCCACAGGAGTTGATTGATTGATTGATTGATTATGGATGTGGACAATAAGTGGAAATTGTTGGTTATGTATATTTTCAATCTACAGGGACTGACTGCCACGTGTAGGACCGATGGTTTCTTGCAACTTATCTCATTGATATGTGTATATTTATATTTTTAATGTTTATTTTCCTGTTGTTGTACAAATGTTGAGATACCTTTGCTCAGCCGCCGTTCACCAGAATCCCGTCCATTGCACATTGCAGTGTATTTAAGGCGTGGAAAATATTCTCTCTCTCTCTCTCTCTCTCTCTCTCTCTCTCTCTCTCTCTCTCTCTCTCTCTCTCTCTCTCTCTCTCTGCGACATACAGTAGGTTTAGTAGTGTGTATTGTGGATATTGTTGCAAAATACTGTTCTACGTACGAGTATGTACATTATTTATGGCGGTCTTGGTTATCGGTTAATAATTGTATTTCAAGTGCCGTTAAAAGATCGTGGTGAGACAAAGGGTCTATTTGTATTACATAACGAAGGGCGTCCAAATTAGAAATGTGTCATTCGCGTGGTTCAGGTTAGTGTGAGTGAATGTTGCATCATCGTATACTGAGCTGTGTAATGTATGCGTCACAGCGCTGCTATAAAAGGCTCATTAGTATACTATAGTTGACACATTCCCTGCTGGTGGAGGTAAAGGCTACAGTGAGTGAATGTGTCATCATCGTATACTGAGCTGTGTAATGTATGCGTCACTGCGCTGCTATAAAAGGCTCATTAGTATATAATTGACACATTTCCTGCTGGTGAAGGTAAAGGCTACGGTGAGTGAATGGTGCATCATCGTATACTGAGCTGTGTAATGTATACGTCACTGCGCTGCTATAAAAGGCTCTTTAGTATATATTTGACACATTTCCTGCTGGTGGAGGTAAAGGCTACCTACACTGACTACGAGGAAGCTGTGTACTATGTATTACTTACTGCTTTGTGGTGACCGTTCCCTCCCTTACCACAGAGCCCAGCAGCGTGTGTTATTCCCCACTGTATTCCTATTGCCGCTTGCTTTGTTATGTCATGGTATGTTATAATGCGCTGTTCATAGATGTCTATTTAATTTCTTGTTGTTGTTGTTGTTGATATTGTGGTTGTTTGCTACAAGTATACGTTTTCTTTCCAAATCGTTTCACTTAGCACTGTTTTCTCAGTCCTCATGGAAAACACACACACACACACACACACACACACACACACACACACACACACACACTCACTAGTGTGGTGGTTAGCATGCTCTGCTCACAACCGAGAGGGCCCGGGTTCGAGTCCCGGGAGCGGCGAGGCAAATGGGCAAGGAACCTCTAAATGTGTATCTAGCCCCTGTTCACCCACACAGCAGCAAATAGGTACGGGATGTAACCCTAAGGGTTGTGGCCTCGCTGTCCCGGTGTGTAGTGTGTGATGTGGTTTCAGCCCTTCCCGAAGATCGGTCTATGAGCTCTGCTGAGCTTGCTCCGTAGGGAAAGGCTGACTGGGTGACCAGCAGGCGACCGCGACAGTGAATTCCAGTGAATTACACACACACACACACACACACACACACACACACGCACGTGCGCGCGCGCACGCACACACACACACACACACACACACACACACACACACACACGCAGGAGAGGACGTGAAGCAAAGACCCACTGCGCTGGGGAATAATGGAGTACTTAGTACTTTATTGACGGCACATACAATCCACACACAGGAAACACATGAAAGAAACAAAGGAAACATCACACAGCAAAGTCCACAGCTAAATAACCTAGCCTACCCAGCCGTGGAGGGGGCGGGGCGGGGCGGGGCGGGGCGGGTATCTGTGGGGTGGAGGGGAGTGAGTACAGGTATTGTTAGGGTGAACCTCACTGATCCGACATCAAGGACAGGGCAAGGTGGTGGAAAGTGATGGGAAAGGTGACCCCCTCCCCTCTCCTGCTTCTGGTGGGTGGTGACTGACGTGGCCGTGTTCTCCTGCTGGAGACCTACGTAGACAATGGTCCTGGACAGTGGGACGTCGCTCTGCCTGGCGTCCCGAGCTGCTGTCTGTCAGGCGATGGGGCAGCGGCGAATATGTACCGTTTATGAGAGAGAGAGAGAGAGAGAGAGAGAGAGAGAGAGAGAGAGAGAGAGAGAGAGAGAGAGAGAGAGAGAAAGCGCTTCAGAACACGAGTTTATGTCACACTTCCCTCTACGTATAATCATTGTGTTATTAGCATCATTCCAGCGAGACATCAAACCTCTCTTCTTCTTACCTGTCCATTTTAGGAAACAATATTCTCTCCTGTTTAAAACTGGACATCGTGAAGCTTGAAGCCGTTACTTCTTGCCCTGTCTTAATTCATAACCGTGAGCAGCTTGTGTTTCACCTTGTCACAAGAATGATCTATTACATTAGTGTTATTTGTATTATTTCTTTTCTTGTTATAGTTTTGAACACTTTAAAAAATGGTCCACCACCTCGTCAGTCTTTGGTCTGTGTTTTGAAAGGCTTTCTTCTTTAACCATGACTATTTCCAAAAGCTGCAGATATGATAAACAGGTTTCTCAAGTGTGCTAATGTTTATAATGTATATAAGAATCTTCTTGGTCTGTCTCTGACACCATAAAATCATCCATATAAAGTTTTGAATGTGGCAACTGTGCAGCACAGAAGTGTTTTAGAATATGGTTCCTGTTCTCCATCATATCAATACAAATCCGTTTTTTTTTTTCGTTTATATAGTATCATATGGATCACTTCTTGTCCTTGTCCTAATGACTCATACTTGATTTCTCCTCCATTTTACCATAAATCAACACTACTATACCCAGCGCATTATATTAGAACCGTCCCTATTACTTTTTTTAACTTTTTTTTCTTTATTTTTTTCTTTTTTCCTGACCCTACTCCCATAACGAACCCTAAGGATCTTCTGTGTACTAAGTCTGTGTCACCGTGTAGCCTACCTCTCAAGTCTTTATTATATTATGTAGAGGTACATACCATTGTAACGAGGCTTCCTTCCCTCTTCCCGCCTGCCTCCCATCCCCTCCCGCTTCCCGCCAGCCATCCGCCGCCACTCGTCGACCATGCACCCACCCTCCCGCCGCCCTAACACCTGTTAGCCTAACCATTCCAGCAGACTTTTCCCTCGTGAAAGCCGAGAGGTCCCATTGAGTGAGCCAAGTGTGAGCCGGAACCTGCGTGTAGCCTCCTGCTGAGTGCTGGGAGTAAAACTGAGGCGAGTTAATGTGGAAGCCAGTGGTGATTAGACGAGGGACTGAGAGGCGAGTAAGTGTTGGATTCACTACACCACTGAATGTAGGAGTGATGATGTGAAGTGAATGACCCGATTAAATGAGAAAAATAGTAATTACGAGAGGCTTTTGAAAATTGGCCTTCGCCAATGTGGTGTTGGGGAAGGCTTTTGAAAATATTTTGGACAGAGAGAATATCGAATGAAGAAGTGCTAAGAAGATTGGGTAGTAATAGAGACTATTACTGGTGAAGATGAGGTTCGTAGGACATGTTATGAGAAGAGGAAAGATAGAAGACCCAAGTTTAATAGGTAGAAAGAATCCCAGGTTGTAGAGTAAGAGGAAGACAAAGGAAGAAGTATATGGGGGGAATGATGAGAACAGTAGGAGATGAAGGTAAAGCTGTACAAATATTGTAAATGACAAGAGATAGGGAGACAGATGTGGCAATCCCTGGTTGCCAACGTCTGCAGGAGCACGGCACTGTGATAAGATAAACACGAGAAATGGGAAAAAAGAAAGGAAAGTATACAAAATGCAAGTAAATAGTAAATAGAAACTAGTCCAATGAGTAAAGGAGAAAGGGAAGTAGATAATGTACCCAAGACCCAAACAGCGCCTTGTCTGCGCCGTAACAAGCAACAGGCGGCACTGTGAAGGCTCCATAATGTACATAGGAGGTCATCTGTCTGGAAACATTTCCACAGTACAACAAGCCTCGACATATACCTCTTGAGTGAGTCGCCAATACACACACACACACACATACACACACACACGCACACATGAACGTATTCTCTTACTCATTGCTCTCTCTCTCTCTCTCTCTCTCTCTCTCTCTCTCTCTCTCTCTCTCTCTCTCTCTCTCTCTCTCTCTCTCTCTCTCTCTCCACGACTATTTTCAAAGCCTACTGAGAAGACCAGTCGGGTTCTTACTAATGTTTCTCGTGTTGATAACATAGAAGAAGACCATAGAAATAAATACCTTAAGAAATCAGTGTAAATTGACCTTAAGGCTTTTGAATGTATAGTGGAGGTGACATGCGTAAGTGTTTTTTTTTTTTTTCTTCTTCTTCTTCTTCACAATGTTGAAATCTTGTTAAAATGACACGAGAACCATAAAAAAGACTCTTAGAAACCTGTTACAACTTCACTATATACACACATCCTCGTGAATGCTATACATACATGTACAGTGTGGAAGATTTTTCCCTGTTAAGCGTGTAGAAATCTTGTTCATTTACCTTTGAAAAACATTAGAAATACCCATATAGTCTTTGTAAGTACAAGTAGAGCCTTTCAAATAGAGGAAGGGAGGCATATCTTATTGAGAGTTGCCCCTAGGACCGTAACCCCCGCCCCCCTCCCCCCACCCCTGTAAGAAAAAAAAAGGTGTAACTTTAATAATAAGAATATGATGTCGGTGCGGCGCAGACGTGTGCAGTACATACAAGTCCATACAAGTAGTGAGTGCGTCGCTGCCACTCACTGGACGGTCAGACAGATCACAATGACAATCCACCTCAGCTGAAGCCCAAAGTGAAGAAGACAACATGTACATAATATTATGTGATCCAGCCAGTGCCGTGGTGGGAGTAACCTATGTGCTGGCGTGCTGGTGGGTAGCAGGCATCCGTCCACCCAGGTCATGACTCTCTCTCTCTCTCTCTCTCTCTCTCTCTCTCTCTCTCTCTCTCTCTCTCTCTCTCTTCGACACAGCTTGCGGGCATTGAGGACGTAACAGGCGGTGACGCACAGCACCACCACACCTTTCAACAAGTTACAAACAGCATCGGGGCGGTACAACTGCTGTCCACCGCGACCCACCACAAACATCGCTCATTATCACGCTGTAATGACTCACACAACGCGCCCTGCATCACTGGTGACCGTCGAGCCACCACCAGGTCAATACACGCCTGACCCTCGACCACCCGCATCCATCCCCACTCACCACCTCAGCAGTGCGTCACCAAGTCAGCGGGTCACCAGTCATTGCGTCACTAGTCAGTGCGTCACCAGTCAGTGCGTCACCAAGTCAATGTGTCACCAAGTCATTGCGTCACCAGTCAGTGTGTCACCAGTCAGTGTGTCACCAAGTCAGTGTGTCACCAGTCAATGCGTCACCATTCAGTGTGTCACCACTCAGTGCGTAACCTAGTCAGTGCGTCACCAGTAGGTGCGTCACCAGTCAATATGTCACCAGTCTGTATGTCACCAGTCAGTGCGTCACCAGTCAGTGCGTCACCAGTCAGTACGTCACCAGTCAGTATGTCACCAGTCATTGCGTCACCAGTCAGTACGTCACCAGTCAGTATGTCACCAGTCAGTGCGTCACCAGTCAGTACGTCACCAGTCAGTGCGTCACCAGTCAGTATGTCACCAGTCAGTGCGTCACCAGTCAGTGCGTCACCAGTCTGTGCGTCACCAGTCAGTGCGTCAGTGATGGTGGCGTCCTCATGACATTGTCAGGTGAAGCTCCCTTCCTCCCTCCCTCCGTCCCTCCGTCTGTCCAGCAGCAGCAGCAGGAGGAAGCAAAGGGCGGTGCATTATTCCTGATGTGGTGTGTGGTGTGGTGGAGTGGTTGTTGGTGTCTGTATATATTAGTTTATTAATGGTGTTATTTTTAAATATTCTTTCTTAATGTGTCAGTTTGTGTTTTATTCATTCTCTTTTTACAGTTTTCTTCATCATTTTGTATTTTCTTAATTCAGTTTTTTTTTCTTTTTTTTCTTTTTTTGTTAGTTTGATATTAGAATTGTGTATTGAAAATATAATTCTGGAATGCTTTCTTCTCTATCCTTTTTCGAGTCTAACAATCAATATTCTATTTATTAAGTATTGTTTTATTGTTTTTTAACCACGTCAATTTCATCTTATTTATTTTTCTATTTATTTTCATTTGACATTTTACTGATATTTATTTTCTATATTAGCTTGTCATTCACGCTCCGTTTCTTCTTCTTTTTTCTTTTCCTTTTCTCATCAGTCTGTCATTGATCTCACATTTTACTTTTTTTTTTTCAAATTAGCCATTTTTCAACACCTTTTTACATCCTCTTTTTACCTTGTTTTTTTTTCTTTTTAAGCATGTCAGTTTTGTTGCTTGGATATTTCTCAATATGTCATTTCTTGCTTATCTTTATTTATTTTTTTATTTATCTATTTATTCATTTATTTATTTTATGTTTGCTAAGATCTCCTCCTTAGGTTTGTTATTGCATGTCAGTTTGTCATTACTTTCTGGAGGAGACTCCCAGTGATGGCAGTGACTTTCCCTTTTCTTTCTTATCTTATTTATCATTACAAACATCAAACCTTATCGAGAAGGAATGATAAAGAAAAAGTAGGGATCTTTCTTCCTTCCTTTTGGCACGGCAGTTTATTTGGGTTATTATTATTATTATTATTGTTGTTCTTGTTGTTGTTGTTGTTGTTGTTGTTGTTGTTATTGTTGTTGTTGTTCATGTATTGCGGCTGCTGCTTCTGCTGTTTTTGTTGTTATTGATGTTGCTGCTGTTCAAGATACCCAGCCAGGCACTGAGCTAGCCAGCCAGTCAGGCACTGAGCCAGCCACCCAGCCAGGCACTGAGCCAGCCAGCCAGCCAGCCAGCCAGCCAGCCAGCCAGCCAGCCAGCCAGCCAACCAGGCACTGAGCCAGCCAGCCAGCCAGCCAGCCAGCCAGCCAGTCACTCACCGCTGTAACACAACAAAAAACACCTGAACGCCACACCAAATCCAATCAAATTGCAGGCCACTCCTTTAGTCACCTCTCCCTCCTGCCATTCCACCCCGCGCTTCTCCCTTTCATGGTTCACCCCCCCCCCCTCCCTCTTCTTCCTGCTTCTCCCTACCACTCCACCGCCTCACCACCACCAGTCCTCACCACCACCACTACCTCCCTCATCTCCCCAGAGCTTCTCCCCACGGCTCCAGACCACCTCCAGTCGCCTGCGTTCACAGTGAAAGACGCGTCCGCAGGTCAAGTGGTTTGGGAGTTCCCCGGTGCGTTAATTAATTAAGGCCACCATTCCCCGGTGCGTCCTGAGCCAAATGCAGCGCTAATTCACCGCTCAATGCTACTACGAGTCACCATCATCGAGTGGAGGGTTTGGTTTGCCGCGAGGCAAACCATCTGACACGCCATGCCCTCGCCTCGCTTTGCCTTACCTTGTCCTTTGTGTGTGTGTGTGTGTGTGTGTGTGTGTGTGTGTGTGTGTGTCTGTGTGTGGAGGCAGGAACGTGTGTAGTTGTGTGGAAGGGAAGGAGGGCCTGAGCAGCGCGGCAGGAGTGGCTGGCTCTATTACTTCAACACGTCATGCCATGTCAAGAAAAAGGAAACCACACCAAAAATCAGCTATTGCACTCCGGTACAGAGAGAGAGAGAGAGAGAGAGAGAGAGAGAGAGAGAGAGAGAGAGAGAGAGAGAGAGAGAGAGAGAGAGAGAGAGAGAGAGAGAGAGAGAGAGAGAGAGTTCCTCATCCCCTCCCTTCCCAGCTATACCTCTAGCTCCCTCCTCTCCCACCACCTCTTCCGCACTCACTTCTCTTCCCTCAAACTCCGCACTGACTCCCTCTTCACCATCATCCCTACCCCCCTCCTCCCATCCTACACCAGACCTTCCTGGAGACCAACGCCCCCCTCAACAGAGAACTCAGCGATACCGCAGAAGAAGGAAGCCAGCCACTGCACCGAGACACCAGCCTCGCTCGGAAGTCAACCAAAGGAGACAACATGCAAGCCAGGAGGCGGTCTACCCGAGGCAGCAGCAGACCAAGTGCCCTCAGTCCAAGCGCCAAGGTCACACCCGGGACCAGTGCCCGAGGACGGTCTGTGACTACTGCCAGGGCCGTTTCCACCCCTCCTCAACCTGTCGGGTTAAGATCGCTGACCAAAGACAGCAAGAGTTGGTGCAAGCAGTAAGGCAAAGTGGTCAGGAGACTCTCCTTGCTTTAAGAAGCTTTGCCTGGCAGCTCCAACCCCCTGCCCAGCCGAGAGTGGCTGGGTCATCGCTGGTGGCTCCCCACCTGCTCCCAGTATCCCACTCTCCCTGGCCGGGCACTGCACCAACATATGGAGCACACTATGGCGCCGGGCCTCAGTTCCCAGTGCTGCGGCAAGCCGGACAACAGTGAACTCACTATAGTTTCAGCAAATGTGAGAGGATTTCACACCAACATTGCTGAATTAACTCATAGTGTAATAATAAAGCACCGGGCAGACATAGTGTTTGTGTGTGAAACCTTAAAGGATAATAGTGTGCCAACAAGTTATGCCCGCATCCGTGGGTACTCTGCCTGGCTAAGGAAGGATCGATCCACACAGGGAGGGGGTGTAGCATTCTGCCACAAGGAGTCGGTCAACGTCCAGGTGGTGGAGCCCCCGTGCCAGTGCTCAGTGAACTTGAAATATTGACACTGAAAATAATAGACAGTGATGGAAAAGGCATACTGTGTGTTGGCTGTTACCGCCCTCCTTCACAAGGCACATCACTGCTGGACTTTCTCACAGTGAACCTTGATGCTATGTTGACAGCCAGCCAGTGCGACAGTGTGGTGATAATAGGTGACCTGAACCAACACAGGGTTCGGGAAGCCTTTAACACTTTACTGGTAGTGCACGATTTGCACAACTATGTCACCTTCCCCACTCACATATCCGGGTCATCCCTGGACCCTGTGGTGACAAACCTCCCTTCCCACACAGTTCAGTCCCTACTTTGTGGGCACCTCAGACCATGTGGCAGTCCTCACCAGGATTACCTTCAGGAGGCCACGGGATGAGAGTTACACCCGCACCCTCTGGAAGAGGAGGCTGCAAACTGGAGGGAAATCAGAGCTGACTGGGAGGAAGTACTGTATGGCAACACAGACCAGCAGGTGGGGCGCCTCACGGAGTTGCTCCTCGCTTTGCAAGAGCGATGGGTGCCACACTCAAAACATAGCACCAAACCATGCCGTGCCGCCTCTGACGCCAAGTACCGAGCCTGCCGTGCTTACAAGAAGCACCCAACAGCACGGAACAGACGTGTACACAGAGAGGCATCCCAGCGAATGAGGTACACTCAAGAGTGGGCCTCAGAACATTGGAAGGAATGCCTCAGGGGAGAGCTAAGGGGTGGTCAGGTGGGAACGAAGAGATGGTGGAGCCTTGTCAAAGAGCAGCAGGGTGAATCGCAACACAGCCCGATCCCTTCCCTTCAGCGGGAGAATGGTGAAGTGACTCACTCTGCTCTAGACAAGGCGAATCTACTGGCTAGGCATTTTGCGAAAAAAATGTGCATTCCAGACCCAGAGAGAACACCACCGACACTTCCAGACTTGGTTAGAGACAAGCTAGTGCTCGTAAAAACCAGTGAAAGTGAAGTGAAAAGTATTCTCCGGGAAGTGAATGTAAAAAAAGCAGTGGGGCCAGACAGCATCAGCCCTCGACTACTTCATGCTGACGAGTTGGGGAACCCGCTCGCCTCACTCTTTAACCACTGCTTTCAGACAAGCACGTGGCCAAAGGCTTGGAAGACAAGCAATGTGGTTCCCGTGCACCAGAAAGGTGGGAAAAGTGAGGTGAAAAACTACCGTCCTGTGTCTTTGCTGTCAGTGCTTAGTAAAGTGGCGGAGACAATAGTGGCCTCAAGAAACGGAACATCTCGAGGTACACCACCTACTCTGCACCAGACAATTTGGGTTCCGGCAGGGAAGGTCAGCGGCTGCCGTCGTGGCGCTGGACATTGAAGGTGCCTTTGACAGGGTGTGGCATGAAGCCTTGGTCGCTAAACTCCGTTCAGCAGGTATTGACGGGGCGCTTCTACCACTCCTCAGGGACTACCTGAGGGACAGACAACTGAGGGTGACAGTCTGTGGTCGGGAGTCCGAGCTGCAGCCCATCAGAGCAGGTGTGCCTCAAGGAAGCTGCCTTGGCCCCCTGCTCTGGAATATATATATATATATATATATATATATATATATATATATATATATATATATATATATATATATATATATATATATATTTATATATCAACGACCTGTTGCACCTCATCCCAAGAGGCCTACGCAGACGACGTCACTCTCACTCAAAGCTACGAGCCTCGGGAAGCGACAGCCATCACTGCCCAGCTCAACTACAATCTGAGCCGCATCATCATCGCTGCTGCGTGGCGGGACACCAAATGGCGGCAAGTGAGGTTTGCTTCCCAGAAGACGCAGGCAGCTGCTATATAGTTGTCTCCAGCAGGTCGTGTACTGTACACCCTTGCTGCGACTGAACCTCAATGGAGACACACTGACCCCGAGAGACGAGATAGAGGTGCTGGGGGTCACCTACGACCGTAAGTTGACCTTCAGCTCCCACATAGAGCGGCTAGCCAGGCAAGCCTCAGGAAAGCTGGCTTCTCTAAGGAGGATGTCGTGGCTTCTCGACGGCAAGGGGCTGGAGGTCCTCTACAACAAGGCGCAGGTTCGCTCCTCCCTGGAGTACGCCTGTCTTGGGTGGTGCGGAGCGGCCAGGAGACACCTTGCTCTCTTGGACAAGGTGCAGGACCGTGCCGTGAGGCTCATCACGGACAACAACGCGGGACCTGTGCCACACCTCCACACCTTGCAACACAGGCGTGATGTTGCAGGACTGACAGTGGTGTTCAAGGTGCAGGAAAAGCACGTGAGTCACCTGCAGGACCTGAGACAGCCAAAACGCCGGGCTCCGGTCATCACACGAACTGTCACCCTGCTGCTGGCACCGAGTGAACTGCTACAGCCCCGGGCGGTGTCGGACATGGCATTACCAGCGCCAGTTCATAAACACTTACACCAGATGGTGGAACACCTTGATAGCTTCACAGACAGTCTTTAAAGGTTTTCTATACAGGGGTTCAGGGGTTCAAAGTGACAGTGAATGACTACTGGCTGCTGAAACAAGCCCGGGAGTAAAAAACTGTATAGTATATATATTTGTGTAGAGTAAGGCTTTAAGATAGGGAACAATAACTATGTGACCCTTTAGCTTAGCCGGTCCGTCACTAGCAACTATATAATGTAGATGTGACAACTCTGTAAACTAGTATATATAAAAATGAGAGAGAGAGAGAGAGAGAGAGAGAGAGAGAGAGAGAGAGAGAGAGAGAGAGAGAGAGAGAGAGAGAGAGAGAGAGAGAGAGAGAGACTGTTATGAAACCTATTTGGTTTGTTGTAAAATCTTTAGTGAACTGTAATGACACCGCTGTAAAACCCAATATGAAAAACGTTCCTTTATTTCATGGAAGGATGAGCTTCTGTAGCGCATGTTCTCTCTCTCTCTCTCTCTCTCTCTCTCTCTCTC
>CM035178.1:2330-26119 GCA_020233015.1 Callinectes sapidus | reverse complement strand
CAGATTCTCTTTGAGGAGGAGCGGGAGAAACTGAAGGACCTGGAGGTCCGCCAGAAAGCAGATCGCGACAAGGCAGCGGCACGGACAGCGCTGGAGGTACAGAGGGTTCTTTTTGACATCCACAAGAAGGGCCATGGTGAGACTGTTTCTGCAGGTGATGGCCGCACCTGTCTGCTGCTGGCTGCACGCAAAGGTCTGCTGCAGCTGACTCACCTGCTGCTGCACGAGGGTCACCGCCCAGTGGATGAGGTGCTGGACGACACCTGCGGCACTACCGCCCTCCACCAGGCGGCCTCACACGGTCAGGACGGCTGCGTGGCACTGCTGGTGAGCGCCTGTGCCAACACACAACAGCAGGACACCTATGGCCAGACGCCCGGACTCTTGGCCGCCATGTTTGGCCACACAAGCACTGCTGCCTTGCTGGCCCAATAATCTGTGCAGGACTCTCCTTGCCGCGCAGGCACCACCGCCAAGCAAGTGACGCGAGGATTTGAAGCGTACCTGCAGCTTTATGAAAAGTATGACCATGAGCCTCTAATGCCGCATGACCGTCACCATCCAGACAGCGTCACAAGGAAGCTTGTGAAGCACACAGGGCTAAGAAAGCTGCAGCAGGAGGCTCAGCGGGTGTCCGTTGACTTGTCACGGGGCGAGGCCCTTGAAATACGTGACGTAGTGATGGCAGAACTGAAAGCCATTATGGATAAGGTGTCAGCCAAGAATCCTACCTACCGCGGCGACCTGAGGCTGGCGGGCAGCTCTCGGGACGGCTCCAAGTTGTACGCCCCTGACGAGTTTGACGTAAATATCGTCATTCAGCAAGAAGGCGTGAGAGCAAAAGTCAATGAGAGAAGGGAGGAGGAAGCCCTGCTGAAGGGCAGGTTAGAGATATCTGTAGACACTGACAACCCACACCTTCAGGAGAATAATTTCATGGCCAATCTGTACGAGGAAGTGCACCTCTGCCTTGCTAACCATACCCTGCAGGACAAAAGACTGAGCCTGGTGCCGCCGGGCCTGACAAGCACGCAGGGGGGCGTGGCACTCGCCCTGGCCTGGCAGGGACAAGAGTATCCTCTGCTGCTGGTCGGCGTGGACCTGGTGCCGGTGCTGGAGGTGCCGTGGCCAGAACAAATCCCCAGACCCTTCCTCACTCCCGGGGACACCAACACTATGCAGCTCAGTAATGCCGCGGACGGCACAGGGCGCTGCAGCTTTGCCTTGACAGAGGCACAGGTGCTGGAGACGTTGAGCCCCGAGGAACGCCAGCTACAGCTGATGGGAAAGTTACTTCTTTCCTTGCTCAAGGCCGAGAGCTGGATGCCACGACACAAGAAGAGCTTCTGCACCTGGTTTGCCACACGGGATTGGAGCATTCCGGTGCCGAGCGGGTTCTGCTTCAAGAACGCATTCCTACGGTGGCTGGAGAGGAGAAGGTGTGAGGAGAGGCTACAGGAAGACCCTGCCAGATGGCTGGTGGAGGTGTTCAGACTGATGTGTGCAGACCCAGAGGAATCACGAGAGCACCTGACAACTGTAAACAGCTCCGCCTACTTTGGAGGGGACTGTGAGGGCCGCAAACCTGGAGATGGGGCGCCCATCATTGTACAGTGTCTGGAGGAGGACTTGGAAGAGACGCAGTCTGGCTCAGCTGACCAACTGCACCTCCGGATGCAGATGATGCAACTCCATGGTGACGATAAGCAGTGATTCATACCACCCTCTGTAAACCTCTCCTTCACACACACACACACACACACACAGAGAGAGAAGAACAGAATAAATTCTTCATCAATGAAGACTTGACGCCACTGAGATTTGCACAGTTGAAGATGGCTAAGGGATGAAAGACTACTGGCGTGGCTCGTGCGTGGACAAGGAGAGAGAGGCCTGTGGGGATCACTACACCGGAGGATCTGTTTGAAGTGGCCAGCGACTCACCTCACTGGAAACGTCTGAAACTGGATGAAGTAGTAGGATGTGGCGGGAGTACAGCACTATCCTAAGAGTATTCAATGCTTTGTAAACAACAAGGCAGGTGAGCAAGAGCATTTTACACTGAACATAACACCTACAACAGTCCTACATGCAGTGAAACACCGATACTTAGCAAAGACACCAACGACACAACACTAAGCCACAACACTGAGACACAACACTGAGACACAACACAACACCGGAGAGAGACAGTACTTCGAAACCTGTAACTGATGATGACAATGATATGATGAATGATCGTATGAACTACGTTATCAACAGGGAAAGTAGCCTGCCTATATTGGATAAACCCTCTAGTACTACTACTGCTACTACTACTACTACTACTACTACTACTACTACTACTACTACTACTACTACTACTACTACGGATGTGGTAACAACATGTATCATGAAGTTAAGAAAAACAATAAATCCCCTGGTTCTGATTGTATTATCAAGGAATATATTAAATGTACTTACTTCAGATAATATTCTGCCCTCTCCACGTTTCCTACTATGTACAGTTAGTTCTTGATGAAGGTGTACTGTACTATTCCCATTGGAGTGGACGATTGGGTATATATATGACAGTGCCGTTGTACAGTATATACATAAAAACAAAGGAGACGTCACAGATACCAATCAATAACTACAGGGGAATGAATAACTTAATTGTATGTATGGCAAAGTGGTTTGTTTACCTCCATACTGAACCATCGTCTTAAACTTTATTCTGACGTTAAAAACATAATCAATGAAACACAGGAATGATTTAGGCAGGAATATTCCACTCTGGGCCATATATATTTGCATAAATGTATTATTGTTGATCCCTAAGTGGAATACAAAAAAACTTTTGATTCTGTGTGGAGAGAAGGGTTGTGGTATTAAGCTGTTAAGGATAATGTTAATGGTAAATTGTTAAATGTTATTCATATTACGTATGATAATATTAAGTCCTGTGTAATGATTAATGAACAGGTCTGTCTGTCTGTCTGGCTGACTGTCTGTCTGTCTGTCTGGCACTTTTACATGTAATATGGGAGTGAGACAGGGAGAAAACTTGTGAGTCACCATTGCTTTTTGCTTTCTATGTTAAGGATTTACAGGAAAAAAACTTATTGAACTTCATTGTAATTACCAAGATTTTGATGACTTGATGACTTGATGATTACTGAAGTGATTTGTGTTAATGTATGCATATGATGATAATTGTAATTAGTACCTAGATTTTGATGGCTGTTTTCTTAATGATTACTGAAGTGATTTGTATTAATATACAGTATGCAGATGATGATAATTGTAATTAGTACCTAGATTTTGATGGCTGTTTTCTTAATGATTACTGAAGTGATTTGTATTAATATACAGTATGCAGATGATGATAATTGTAATTAGTATCTAGCTTTTGATGACTGATTTCTTAATGTTTACTGAAGTGATTTGTGTTAATGTATGCAGATGACACAGTGTTACTATGTGACAGCGAAGCAAACAAACATGAACCAGGCACTAACAGCGCTTCATACTTCATTCACTTCATACTTCGAGTAATAAAAGTTAAAGGTTAACTGTGACAACAACACAAAAATAATAGTATTTAACAGAGGACAAGACTTAGTGCAAACAAACAATTATGATTTCCAATTAAACTGGAAACTTCACATCTCCTCTTTAGCTAAAACAACTTCTATGAAGTTAGGTGTTCTGAGCCGTCTCCGCCAGTTTTACTCACCTCCCCAACTGCTAACTCTATACAGGGGACTCATCCGCCCATGTATGGAGTATGCTTCACATGTTTGGGGAGGCTCCACTCATACAGCTCTTTTGAACAGGGTGGAATCAAAAGCTTTTCGTCTTATCAACTTCTCTCCTCTGACTGACTGTTTTCAGCCTCTTTCTCATCGCCGCAATGTTGCCTCTCTTGCACTCTTTTATCGCTATTTTCATGCTAACTGCTCTTCAGATCTCGCTAACTGCGTGCCTCCTCTGCTCCCGCGGCCTCGCTGCACAAGACTTGCTTCTTCCTCTCACCCCTATTCTGTCCACCTCTCTAATGCAAGAGTTAACCAGTATTCTCAGTCTTTCTTCCCTTGCTCTGGTAAACTCTGGAACTCTCTGCCTGCCTCTATATTTCCACCTGCCTATGACTTGAACTGTTTCAAGAGAGAGGTATCAAGACACTTATCCCATTCTTCTTTTGGCTACTGAATATGGACTTTCCAGGAACCGACACTAGAGTGGGCTATTTTGTTTGATTTTTGTTGCCCTTGTCCGCCTCCCTTCTACATAAAAAAAAAAAAAAAAAAAATGAGGTGGTGAGAACCATCTACCACAAATAAGTTTTAAGGCTTATTATGCACCTGATAGGAGGTTGTGTGTGCATGCAACACACACACTATTTGAAGAGGACTTTGGATAAAAGGGGAAAGTCACCTCATTCTTGTTCACAACCACAAAGTCATTTGGTAAACCAGCATCAAGGGACACTTTCCGCCGCTGCACGAGGGACATTATCAAAGATGTTGGCATTAATCTATTCATATTTTCACCTCACTCTACTGGATCAGCCTCATCTAGCAAGACAGCGATTTATTTACCACTGTCAACCATTGTGAGAACAATAGGAGGGGCTAGAAAATCTACGTTCAGTAATCAGCATCAGCCTGGTAAAGAGTTGTTGATATAGACAGTGGTGTAGTTCTATATGTTAAGACAAATTAGGGTTTCTATATTACTGTACATGTTACATTGTCAAGAAATGGGAACTAAATGTTTAATTGGCCTGTGTTTATTGTTTTCCTCTGTAGCATTGTGTATACGGAGCAGTTTTGAGCAGCCATTCTGAAGCTCTCACTGGGTGAGCTTTGGGTGGAGACACTGAATGCCCACCCATGCCCAACTCTTAAGCCTTGAATACATCCATACAGTCCATCAACTTTTGGTCTGGTTCGCTCAAAGCTACACTCTAAACCTGAAGACTGAGCGGGGAGGCGCCACGGAGCATCTCATTTCATGCCTAGTTCAGTGACGCAGCCAAACGCTGTCTACTGCTGGCTAAGTATTCGCTTCATCTTATCATTTTAAAACACTCTCAACACTTCGTCTATAAACCACCAACGATGGAAACTTTTGAAAATATATTTACTTGTTTTCTTCATCTCTCTCTCTCTCTCTCTCTCTCTCTCTCTCTCTCTCTCTCTCTCTCTCTCTCTCTCTCTCTCTCTCTCTCTCTCTCTCTCTCTCTCTCTCTCTCTCTCTCTCTCTCTCTCTCTCTCTCTCTTTTATTTATACTAGTTTACAGAGTTGTTACATCTACATTACATAGTTTCTAGTGACGGACCGGTTAAAGGGTCACATAGTTATTGTTCCCTATCTTAAAGCCTTACTCTACACAAATACATATATTATACAGTTTTTTACTCCCGGGCTTGTTTCAGCAGCCAATCATTCACTGTCACTTTGAACCCCTGTATAGAGACACCTTTAAAGACTGTCTGTGAAGCTATCAGGGCGTTCCACCATCTGGTGTACGTGTTTATGAACTGGCGCTGGTAATGCCATGTCCGACACCGCCCGGGGCTGTAGCAGTTCACTCGGTGCCAGCAGGGCGACAGTTCGTGTGATGACCGGAGCCCGGCGTTTTGGCTGTCTCAGGTCCTGCAGGTGACTCACGTGCTTCTCCTGCACCTTGAACACCACTGTCAGTCCTGCAACATCACGCCTGTGTTGCAAGGTGTGGAGGTGTGGCACAGGTCCCGCGTTGTTGTCCGTGATGAGCCTCACGGCACGGTCCTGCACCTTGTCCAAGAGAGCAAGGTGTCTCCTGGCCGCTCCGCCCCACGCAAGACAGGCGTACTCCAGGGAGGAGCGAACCTGCGCCTTGTAGAGGACCTCCAGCCCCTTGCCGTCGAGAAGCCACGACATCCGCCTTAGAGAAGCCAGCTTTCCTGAGGCTTGCCTGGCTAGCCGCTCTATGTGGGAGCTGAAGGTCATGCAACTTACGGTCGTAGGTGACCCCCAGCACCTCTATCTCGTCTCTCGGGGTCAGTGTGTCTCCATTGAGGTTCAGTCGCAGCAAGGGTGTACAGTACACGACCTGCTGGAGACAACTATATAGCAGCTGCCTGCGTCTTCTGGGAAGCAAACCTCACTTGCCGCCATTTGTTGCCCCACGCAGCGATGCGGCTCAGATTGTAGTTGAGCTGGGCAGTGATGGCTGTCGCTTCCTGAGGCTCGTAGCTTTGAGTGAGGGTGACGTCGTCTGCGTAGGCCTCTTGGGATGAGGTGCAACAGGTCGTTGATATATAAATATATATATATATATATATATATATATATATATATATATATATATATATATATATATATATATATATATATATATATTCCAGAGCAGGGGGCCAAGGCAGCTTCCTTGAGGCACACCTGCTCTGATGGGCTGCAGCTCGGACTCCCGACCACAGACTGTCACCCTCAGTTGTCTGTCCCTCAGGTAGTCCCTGAGGAGTGGTAGAAGCGCCCCGTCAATACCTGCTGAACGGAGTTTAGCGACCAAGGCTTCATGCCACACCCTGTCAAAGGCACCTTCAATGTCCAGCGCCACGACGGCAGCCGCTGACCTTCCCTGCCGGAACCCAAATTGTCTGGTGCAGAGTAGGTGGTGTACCTCGAGATGTTCCGTGCCTCTCGAGGCCACTATTGTCTCCGCCACTTTACTAAGCACTGACAGCAAAGATACAGGACGGTAGTTTTTCACCTCACTTTTCCCACCTTTCTGGTGCACGGGAAGCACATTGCTTGTCTTCCAAGCCTTTGGCCACGTGCTTGTCTGAAAGCAGTGGTTAAAGAGTGAGGCGAGCGGGTTCCCCAACTCATCAGCATACGAATGAAGTAGTCGAGGGCTGATGCTGTCTGGCCCCACTGCTTTTTTTACATTCACTTCCCGGAGAATACTTTTCACTTCACTTTCACTGGTTTTTACGAGCACTAGCTTGTCTCTAACTAAGTCTGGAAGTGTCGGTGGTGTCCTCTCTGGGTCTGGAATGCACATTTTTTTCGCAAAATGCCTTGCCAGTAGATTCGCCTTGTCTAGAGCAGAGTGAGCCACTTCACCATTCTCCCGCTGAAGGGAAGGGATCGGGCTGTGTTGCGATTCACCCTGCTGCTCTTTGACAAGGCTCCACCATCTCTTCGTTCTCACCTGACCACCCCTTAGCTCTCCCCTGAGGCATTCCTTCCAATGTTCTGAGGCCCACTATTGAGTGTACCTCATTCGCTGGGATGCCTCTCTGTGTACACGTCTGTTCCGTGCTGTTGGGTACTTCTTGTAAGCACGCCAGGCTCGGTACTTGGCGTCAGAGGCGGCACGGCATGGTTTGGTGCTATGTTTTGAGTGTGGCACCCATCGCTCTTGCAAAGCGAAGAGCAACTCCGTGAGGCGCCCCACCTGCTGGTCTGTGTTGCCATACAGTACTTCCTCCCAGTCAGCTCTGATTTCCCTCCAGTTTGCAGCCTCCCACTTCCAGAGGGTGCGGGTGTAACTCTCATCCCGTGGCCTCCTGAAGGTAATCCTGGTGAGGACTGCCACATGGTCTGAGGTGCCCACAAAGTCCATTGGTAGGGACTGAACTGTGTGGGAAGGGAGGTCTGTCACCACAGGGTCCAGGGATGACCCGGATATGTGAGTGGGGAACCCTGTGTTGGTTCAGGTCACCTATAATCACCACACTGTCGCACTGGCTGGCTGTCAACATAGCATCAAGGTTCACTGTGAGAAAGTCCAGCAGTGATGTGCCTTGTGAAGGAGGGCGGTAACAGCCAACACACAGTATGCCTTTTCCATCACTGTCTATTATTTTCAGTGTCAATATTTCAAGTTCACTGAGCACTGGCACGGGGGACTCCACCACCTGGACGTTGACCGACTCCTTGTGGCAGAATGCTACACCCCCTCCCTGTGTGGATCGATCCTTCCTTAGCCAGGCAGAGTACCCACGGATGCGGGCATAACTTGTTGGCACACTATTATCCTTTAAGGTTTCACACACAAACACTATGTCTGCCCGGTGCTTTATTATTACACTATGAGTTAATTCAGCAATGTTGGTGTGAAATCCTCTCACATTTGCTGAAACTATAGTGAGTTCACTGTTGTCCGGCTTGCCGCAGCACTGGGAACTGAGGCCCGGCGCCATAGTGTGCTCCATATGTTGGTGCAGTGCCCGGCCAGGGAGAGTGGGATACTGGGAGCAGGTGGGGAGCCACCAGCGATGACCCAGCCACTCTCGGCTGGGCAGGGGGTTGGAGCTGCCAGGCAAAGCTTCTTAAAGCAAGGAGAGTCTCCTGACCACTTTGCCTTACTGCTTGCACCAACTCTTGCTGTCTTTGGTCAGCGATCTTAACCCGACAGGTTGAGGAGGGGTGGAAACGGCCCTGGCAGTAGTCACAGACCGTCCTCGGGCACTGGTCCCGGGTGTGACCTTGGCGCTTGGACTGAGGGCACTTGGTCTGCTGCTGCCTCGGGTAGACCGCCTCCTGGCCTGCATGTTGTCTCCTTTGGTTGACTTCCGAGCGAGGCTGGTGTCTCGGTGCAGTGGCTGGCTTCCTTCTTCTGCGGTATCGCTGAGTTCTCTGTTGAGGGGGGCGTTGGTCTCCAGGAAGGTCTGGTGTAGGATGGGAGTAGGGGGGTAGGGATGATGGTGAAGAGGGAGTCAGTGCAGAGTTTGAGGGAAGAGAAGTGAGTGCGGAAGAGGTGGTGGGAGAGGAGGGAGCTAGAGGTATAGCTGGGAAGGGAGGGGATGAGGAACTTTCTCTCTCTCTCTCTCTCTCTCTGTACCGGAGTGCAATAACTGATTTTTGGTGTGGTTTCCTTTATGTTGACGTGGCTTAGTGTGTTGAAGTAACAGAGCCAGCCACTCCTGCCGCGCTGCTGAGACCCTCCTTCCCTTCCACACAACTGCAGACGTTCCTCCCTCCACACACACACACACACACACAAAGGACAAGGTAAGGCAAAGCGAGGCGAGGGCATGGCGTGTCAGATGGTTTGCCTCGCGGCAAACCAAACCCTCCACGCGATGATGGTGACTCGTAGTAGCATTGAGCGGTGAATTAGCGCTGCATTTGGCTCAGGACGCACCGGGGAATGGTGGCCTTAATTAATTAACGCACCGGGGAACTCCCAAACCACTTGACCTGCGGACGCGTCTTTCACTGTGAACGCAGGCGACTGGAGGTGGTCTGGAGCCGTGGGGAGAAGCTCTGGGGAGATGAGGGAGGTAGTGGTGGTGGTGAGGACTGGTGGTGGTGAGGCGGTGGAGTGGTAGGGAGAAGCAGGAAGAAGAGGGAGGGGGGGGGGGTGAACCATGAAAGGGAGAAGCGCGGGGTGGAATGGCAGGAGGGAGAGGTGACTAAAGGAGTGGCCTGCAATTTGATTGGATTTGGTGTGGCGTTCAGGTGTTTTTTGTTGTGTTACAGCGGTGAGTGACTGGCTGGCTGGCTGGCTGGCTGGCTGGCTGGCTCAGTGCCTGGTTGGCTGGCTGGCTGGCTGGCTGGCTGGCTGGCTGGCTGGCTGGCTGGCTCAGTGCCTGGCTGGGTGGCTGGCTCAGTGCCTGACTGGCTGGCTAGCTCAGTGCCTGGCTGGGTATCTTGAACAGCAGCAACATCAATAACAACAAAAACAGCAGAAGCAGCAGCCGCAATACATGAACAACAACAACAATAACAACAACAACAACAACAACAACAACAACAAGAACAACAATAATAATAATAATAATAACCCAAATAAACTGCCGTGCCAAAAGGAAGGAAGAAAGATCCCTACTTTTTCTTTATCATTCCTTCTCGATAAGGTTTGATGTTTGTAATGATAAATAAGATAAGAAAGAAAAGGGAAAGTCACTGCCATCACTGGGAGTCTCCTCCAGAAAGTAATGACAAACTGACATGCAATAACAAACCTAAGGAGGAGATCTTAGCAAACATAAAATAAATAAATGAATAAATAGATAAATAAAAAAATAAATAAAGATAAGCAAGAAATGACATATTGAGAAATATCCAAGCAACAAAATTGACATGCTTAAAAAGAAAAAAACAAGGTAAAAAGAGGATGAAAAAAGGTGTTGAAAAATGGCTAATTTGAAAAAAAAAAAAAGTAAAATGTGAGATCAATGACAGACTGATGGGAAAAGAAAAGAAAAAAGAAGAAGAAACGGAGCGTGAATGACAAGCTAATATAGAAAATAAATATCAGTAAAATGTCAAATGAAAATAAATAGATAAATAAATAAGATGAAATTGACGTGGTTAAAAAACAATAAAACAATACGTTTAATAAACAGAATATTGATTGTTAGACTCGAAAAAGGATAGAGAAGAAAGCATTCCAGAATTATATTTTCAATACACAATTCTAATATCAAACTAACAAAAAAAAAAAAAAAAAACTAAATTAAGAAAATGCAAAATGATGAAGAAAACTGTAAAAAGAGAATGAATAAAACACAAACTGACACATTAAGAAAGAATATTTAAAAATAACACCATTAATAAACTAATATATACAGACACCAACAACCACTCCACCACACCACACACCACACCAGGAATAATGCACCGCCCTTTGCTTCCTCCTGCTGCTGCTGCTGGACAGACGGAGGGACGGAGGGAGGGAGGAAGGGAGCTTCACCTGACAATGTCATGAGGACGCCACCATCACTGACGCACTGACTGGTGACGCACTGACTGGTGACATACTGACTGGTGACGCACTGACTGGTGACGTACTGACTGGTGACGCACTGACTGGTGACATACTGACTGGTGACGCACTGACTGGTGACGTACTGACTGGTGACGCACTGACTGGTGACGTACTGACTGGTGACGCACTGACTGGTGACATACTGACTGGTGACGCACTGACTAGGTTACGCACTGAGTGGTGACACACTGAATAGTGACGCATTGACTGGTGACACACTGACTTGGTGACACACTGACTGGTGACACACTGACTGGTGACGCAATGACTTGGTGACACATTGACTTGGTGACGCACTGACTGGTGACGCACTGACTAGTGATGCAATGACTGGTGACCCGCTGACTTGGTGACGCACTGCTGAGGTGGTGAGTGGGGATGGATGCGGGTGGTCGAGGGTCAGGCGTGTATTGACCTGGTGGTGGCTCGACGGTCACCAGTGATGCAGGGCGCGTTGTGTGAGTCATTACAGCGTGATAATGAGCGATGTTTGTGGTGGGTCGCGGTGGACAGCAGTTGTACCGCCCCGATGCTGTTTGTAACTTGTTGAAAGGTGTGGTGGTGCTGTGCGTCACCGCCTGTTACGTCCTCAATGCCCGCAAGCTGTGTCGAAGAGAGAGAGAGAGAGAGAGAGAGAGAGAGAGAGAGAGAGAGAGAGAGAGAGAGAGAGTCATGACCTGGGTGGACGGATGCCTGCTACCCACCAGCACGCCAGCACATTGGTTACTCTCACCACGGCACTGGCTGGATCACATAATATTATGTACATGTTGTCTTCTTCAATTTGGGCTTCAGCTGAAGTGGATTGTCATTGTGGTCTGTCTGACCGTCCAGTGAGTGGCAGCGACGCACTCACTACTTGTATGGACTTGTCATATGTACTGCACACGTCTGCGCCGCACCGACATCATATTCTTATTATTAAAGTTACACCTTTTTTTTTCTTACAGGGGTGGGGGGAGGGGGGCGGGGGTTACGGTCCTAGGGGCAACTCTCAACAAGATATGCCTCCCTTCCGCTATTTGAAAGGCTCTACTTGTACTTACAAAGACTTTATGGGTATTTCTAATGTTTTTCAAAGGTAAATGAACAAGATTTCTACACGCTTAACAGGGATAAATCTTCCACACTGTACATGTATGTATAGCATTCACGAGGATGTGTGTATATAGTGAAGTTGTAACAGGTTTCTAAGAGTCTTTTTTATGGTTCTCGTGTCATTTTAACAAGATTTCAACATTGTGAAGAAGAAGAAGAAAAAAAAAAAAAAACACTTACGCATGTCACCTCCACTATACATTCAAAAGCCTTAAGGTCAATTTACACCGATTTCATAATGTATTTCTATGGTCTTCTATGTTATCAACACGAGAAACATTAGTAAGAATCCGACTGGTCTTCTCAGTAGGCTTTGAAAATAGTCGTGGAGAGAGAGAGAGAGAGAGAGAGAGAGAGAGAGAGAGAGAGAGAGAGAGAGAGAGAGAGAGAGAGAGAGAGAGAGAGAGAGAGAGAGAGAGAGAGAGCAATGAGTAAGAGAATACGTTCATGTGTGCGTGTGTGTGTGTATGTGTGTGTGTGTGTATTGGCGACTCACTCAAGAGGTATATGTCGAGGCTTGTTGTACTGTGGAAATGTTTCCAGACAGATGACCTCCTATGTACATTATGGCGCCTCGTGTGTAGGAGCAGCCTTCACAGTGCCGCCTGTTGCTTGTTACGGCGCAGACAAGGCGCTGTTTGGGTCTTGGGTACATTATCTACTTCCCTTTCTCCTTTACTCATTGGACTTGTTTCTATTTACTATTTACTCGCATTTTGTATACTTTCCTTTCTTTTTTCCCATTTCTCGTATTTATCTTATCACAGTGCCGTGCTCCTGCAGACGTTGGCAACCAGGGATTGCCACATCTGTCTCCCTATCTCTTGTCATTTACAATATTTGTACAGCTTTACCTTCATCTCCTACTGTTCTCATCATTCCCCCCATATACTTTTTCCTTTGTCTTCCTCTTACTTTACAACCTGGGATTCTTTCTACATATTAAACTTGGGTCTTCTATCTTTCCTCTTCTCATAACATGTCCTACGAACCTCATCTTCACCAGTAATAATCTCTATCACTACCCAATCTTCTTAGCACTTCTTCATTCGATATTCTCTCTGTCCAAGATATTTTCAAAAGCCTTCGCCAACACCACATTGGCGAAGGCCAATTTTCAAAAGCCTCTCGTAATTACTATTTTTCTCATTTAATCGGGTCATTCACTTCACATCATCACTCCTACATTCAGTGGTGTAGTGAATCCAACACTTACTCGCCTCTCAGTCCCTCGTCTAATCACCACTGGCTTCCACATTAACTCGCCTCAGTTTTACTCCCAGCACTCAGCAGGAGGCTACACGCAGGCTCACTCAATGGGACCTCTCGGCTTTCACGGGCGCGAGGGAAAAGTCTGCTGGAATGGTTAGGCTAATAGGTGTTAGGGCGGCGGGAGGGTGCATGGTCGACGAGTGGCGGCGGATGGCTGGCGGGAAGCGGGAGGGGATGGGAGGAAGGCGGGAAGAGGGAAGGAAGCCTCGTTACAATGGTACTCTACATAATATAATAAAGACTTGAGAGGTAGGCTACACGGTGACACAGACTTAGTACCCAGAAGATCCTTAGGGTTCGTTATGGGAGTAGGGTCAGGAAAAAAGAAAAAAAATAAAGAAAAAAAAGTGAAAAAAAGTAATAGGGACGGTTCTAATATAATGCGCTGGGTATAGTAGTGTTGATTTATGGTAAAATGGAGGAGAAATCAAGTATAAGTCATTAGGACAAGGACAAGAAGTGATCCATATGATACTATATAAACGAAAAAAAAAAACGGATTTGTATTGATATGATGGAGAACAGGAACCATATTCTAAAACACTTCTGTGCTGCACAGTTGCCACATTCAAAACTTTATATGGATGATTTTATGGTGTCAGAGACAGACCAAGAAGATTCTTATATACATTATAAACATTAGCACACTTGAGAACCCTGTTTATCATATCTGCAGCTTTTGGAAATAGTCATGGTTAAAGAAGAAAGCCTTTCAAAACACAGACCAGACTGACGAGGTGGTGGACCATTTTTTAAAGTGTTCAAAACTATAACAAGAAAAGAAATAATATAAATAACACTAATGTAATAGATCATTCTTGTGACAAGGTGAAACACAAGCTGCTCACGGTTATGAATTAAGACAGGGCAAGAAGTAACGGCTTCAAGCTTCACGATGTCCAATTTTAAACAGGAGAGAATATTGTTTCCTAAAATGGACAGGTAAGAAGAAGAGAGGTTTGATGTCTCGCTGGAATGATGCTAATAACACAATGATTATACGTAGAGGGAAGTGTGACATAAACTCGTGTTCTGAAGCGCTTTCTCTCTCTCTCTCTCATAAACGGTACATATTCGCCGCTGCCCCATCGCCTGACAGACAGCAGCTCGGGACGCCAGGCAGAGCGACTTCCCACTGTCCAGGACCACTGTCTACGTAGGTCTCCAGCAGGAGAACACGGCCACGTCAGTCACCACCCACCAGGAGCAGGAGAGGGGAGGGGGTCACCTTTCCCATCACTTTCCACCACCTTGCCCTGTCCTTGATGTCGGATCAGTGAGGTTCACCCTAACAATACCTGTACTCACTCCCCTCCACCCCACAGATACCCGCCCCGCCCCGCCCCCTCCACGGCTGGGTAGGCTAGGTTATTTAGCTGTGGACTTTGCTGTGTGATGTTTCCTTTGTTTCTTTCATGTGTTTCCTGTGTGTGGATTGTATGTGCCGTCAATAAAGTACTAACTACTCCATTATTCCCCAGCGCAGTGGGTCTTTGCTTCACGTCCTCTCCTGCGTGTGTGTGTGTGTGTGTGTGTGTGTGTGTGTGTGTGTGTGTAATTCACTGGAATTCACTGTCGCGGTCGCCTGCTGGTCACCCAGTCAGCCTTTCCCTACGGAGCAAGCTCAGCAGAGCTCATAGACCGATCTTCGGGAAGGGCTGAAACCACATCACACACTACACACCGGGACAGCGAGGCCACAACCCTTAGGGTTACATCCCGTACCTATTTGCTGCTGTGTGGGTGAACAGGGGCTAGATACACATTTAGAGGTTCCTTGCCCATTTGCCTCGCCGCTCCCGGGACTCGAACCCGGGCCCTCTCGGTTGTGAGCAGAGCATGCTAACCACCACACTAGTGAGTGTGTGTGTGTGTGTGTGTGTGTGTGTGTGTGTGTGTGTGTGTGTGTGTTTTCCATGAGGACTGAGAAAACAGTGCTAAGTGAAACGATTTGGAAAGAAAACGTATACTTGTAGCAAACAACCACAATATCAACAACAACAACAACAAGAAATTAAATAGACATCTATGAACAGCGCATTATAACATACCATGACATAACAAAGCAAGCGGCAATAGGAATACAGTGGGGAATAACACACGCTGCTGGGCTCTGTGGTAAGGGAGGGAACGGTCACCACAAAGCAGTAAGTAATACATAGTACACAGCTTCCTCGTAGTCAGTGTAGGTAGCCTTTACCTCCACCAGCAGGAAATGTGTCAAATATATACTAAAGAGCCTTTTATAGCAGCGCAGTGACGTATACATTACACAGCTCAGTATACGATGATGCAACATTCACTCACCGTAGCCTTTACCTTCACCAGCAGGAAATGTGTCAATTATATACTAATGAGCCTTTTATAGCAGCGCAGTGACGCATACATTACACAGCTCAGTATACGATGATGACACATTCACTCACTGTAGCCTTTACCTCCACCAGCAGGGAATGTGTCAACTATAGTATACTAATGAGCCTTTTATAGCAGCGCTGTGACGCATACATTACACAGCTCAGTATACGATGATGCAACATTCACTCACACTAACCTGAACCACGCGAATGACACATTTCTAATTTGGACGCCCTTCATTATGTAATACAAATAGACCCTTTGCCTCACCACGATCTTTTAACGGCACCTGAAATACAATTATTAACCGATAACCAAGACCGCCATAAATAATGTACATACTCGTACGTAGAACAGTATTTTGCAACAATATCCACAATACACACTACTAAACCTACTGTATGTCGCAGAGAGAGAGAGAGAGAGAGAGAGAGAGAGAGAGAGAGAGAGAGAGAGAGAGAGAGAGAGAGAGAGAGAGAATATTTTCCACGCCTTAAATACACTGCAATGTGCAATGGACGGGATTCTGGTGAACGGCGGCTGAGCAAAGGTATCTCAACATTTGTACAACAACAGGAAAATAAACATTAAAAATATAAATATACACATATCAATGACATAAGTTGCAAGAAACCATCGGTCCTACACGTGGCAGTCAGTCCCTGTAGATTGAAAATATACATAACCAACAATTTCCACTTATTGTCCACATCCATAATCAATCAATCAATCAATCAACTCCTGTGGCACCCTGAGGGATGCATAGGGCCTCAATGAATTCACGCCACCACCATCTATCCTATGCCAACTCCTTCAAATCCTCCCAACACTCTTCACCAGCTTCTCGCCTCATTGTGCGCATCCACGTCTCCTTCGGCCTTCCTCTCCCTCTTCTACCCTGCACTTGCCAACCGGGGGTTCCCCGTACAATCACTCCCTCCCTTCTGAAGACGTGTCCTAGCCATTTCCATAGAGACAATCTAACATATTCATCTTCCGGTAATTTCTCTCACTCTATCATTTGAAACCCTATCCCACCACTTAACTCCTAAAATCCTTCGCAAAGCCTTATTTTCGAAAACACATCCACATCCACATCCATAAATTGATTTAATTTTCGTTCAAAGTTAATTCCCAAGTGACAGTGACTCGATACCAACAATCCAATGACGGAGTCACTTCCTGAGTGTGTAACACTGAACAATGAATTATGATAATGAATAATAATAATAATAATAATAATAATAATAATAATAATAATAATAATAAATGAGAATGCATCAAACATAAATTGAAAACTAGCTAAAATTGAGAGAGAGAGAGAGAGAGAGAGAGAGAGAGAGAGAGAGAGAGAGAGAGAGAGAGAGAGAGAGAGAACAATGAAAAGACAAATAATAAAGACTTACACAAACCTACATAAGAATGAAAAATAAAACAAAATATAAAAGCGAAAAGAAAAATAAGTAACAAAGAATGTAATGAATACATAACAAAGAATTAGAAATACTTCAACCCACCACTCCCTCCCTCCCTCCAGCTTTGGTTGCCATGGAATATAGTTTGGAAAAGCACCATACAGTGTGTAACAAACTGACGTAGAGTTTTTACAGGAAAAGATGAAAGGAAGTTCTATTGTAGCGTGCACCTTAGCCTAGTTTGTGTGCCCTCAACATCCACTATTCTCCTACTTACCGTTCTCTATTTCAAGGGTAACTCTCTTTACACATATATTTTCTCTCCCAAGAAACACCAATCATTTCTACTTCACACCTTCTTTTCACAAATAAACACATACATCGGCTGTGCCTCTTTTACATACACATCTTTCACATGCACAGAAAACATACACGCACTATATGTATATATATATATATATATATATATATATAAATATATATATATATATATATATATATATATATATATATATATATATATATATATATATATTATATTATTGTAAATTGTTGGATGTGTCGCAGCGCACAACGAGCTTGTAAAATTTCTGGCAAATAAATAGAGAGGGAGAGAGAGAGTGGCAGATATAAATTGTTGTATCCGTTCCCTTAAGAGAAGCCAATAACGTCCATAAGTCTTTACAGGTATGGGACCTAACGGATTACCTCTCTAGCTTGCCGGTCCCTTAACGAACTAGACACGGCGTATCCATCTAGGATAAGTTTGTGGAGCTTAGCCAGTTTACGAGAGACAAAAAGGGCGGCCAGCTGAAACCGTCACTTGTGTCGGTTTTCCTATTATTCCCCTTATGGTGAACTCTACATGTCTATCTGAAAGAAAAACACACCAAGCCAAAATATCATAAGGAGTTACGTGTAAGATCATTGGGACAAGGAGAGAACTTGCTGGCGGGTTAACTTTTCAGTATTTGTCAATTGTATTTTTAAATGATGCAACAGAATTGCTGTTAACGATTTGTGAAGGAAGTTTGTTCCAATTATTAACAATTTGGTTTTAAAAAAATGGAGTTTTGCCTCTTGAGATTTGAACTGTTTGGGTGTAATCTTACAACCATTATTCCTTGTTAGGTTAGAAGGATTAATAGCAAAATACTTATTAGCGTCAAGGTTGATATATCCTTTAAAAGAAATGAAAATTTTAATTGGGTTTCCTCTTATCCTGCGCTTCGTTAAGACAAATAGATTTAGTTCTTCCACACTACTGATGTAACACTGATGTAACTCATACGCAAGCACACGCACACACACACACACACACACACACACACACGCACGTAGTATAGTGGTAGCACGCTCGACTCACAAACGAGAGTGCCCGGGTTCGAATCCCGGGCGCGGCGAGATAAATGGGCTTAATGTATATCTAGCCCCTGTTCACCTAGTAGCAAATAGGTACGGGATGTAAATCGAGGGGTTGTGGCCTCGCGGTCCCGGTGTGTAGTGTGTGATGTGGTTTCAGCCCTAACCGAAGATCGGTCTATGAGCTCTGATCTCGCTCCGTAGGGTAAAAGGCTGGCTGGGTAACCAGCAGGCGACCACGACAGTGAATTACACACACACACACACACACACACAGATAGAGAGGGGGGGGGGGATGGACGAGGCTTTATGAGGCGTTGAAACCATCCTCTAGATCACATTTTCCAGTTAATTACTACAAAAGCAAAAACACAAGAGTCATCAGCAGTGGGGTGGAGCACACAGAGGCTGGTAGTGAGTCCCTCCCTCCTTGCCTGACGCAGCTTTGTTGTGTGAGACCGACTGTGAGAGAGAGAGAGAGAGAGAGAGAGAGAGAGAGAGAGAGAGAGAGAGAGAGAGAGAGAGAGAGAGAGAGAGAGAGAGAGAGAGAGAGAATGCGGGAGAGAGGGACGGAGGGAGGGAGTACAGTATCGGAAGGCATGATGAGAGGGATAGCAGTGATATCACAGGGAGGGAGGGAAAGAAGGAAGAGAGTTGCAGATTGAGGAAACAGGTGAAGAAATGACGACCTAAAGAGAATAGGAAGATAGGAAGAAGAAGGCTGACACATTAAAGTGAGTCAAAGAAAGCGACAATAGCAAGGAGTGAAGACTAAAGATGATAAAATGAAGAAAGGAAGGGATAAATGCAAAGGAAATGACAGAGAAGTGAAAGATAAGAGATAGAATACAAAAGTGAAGATGCAAAGGAGAGATGGGATAAAGAGACGAGTGAAAGATGAGGAACGAATGAGGAAGAGGGGCAGATAGGAATAAAAAAGAAGATAGTGAATTGAATAGAAATGGAAGGAGGTTGTCGGATGGAAGACAAAGAGCAAAGAAAGTCTTACAACAAATTCAAGTGTCTCATTTTCTTCTCTTTTTTATTGTTTCTTTATTCATTCTCGTTTTGTGAAGCTGATTTCATTGTTGGTCTTACAATTTCTCCCACCTATCTTTTCTTCTCCTTCTCTCTATGCTCTTATCTCTGTTATCTCGGTCATCTTGCACTTACTCCCCCTCCCCCACCCCCCCTCTCTCTCTCTCTCTCTCTCTTATTTTCTTGTTTACACATGCGGGCTTTTTACGGTAATGTATGGGCTAACAGAGACCACGTAATGGAGACCTCCTATCTGAAAGCCCACCCATTTGGTAACCGTTACCCCGAGTGGATGCCAAATCTCCACTCAGACCGTGGCCAGGATTCGAGCCCGTGGGCTCAAGAGACCCCAAGGCCCCCAAAGCGACGGCGGTTTCACTGTACCGGCTCTCTCTCTCTCTCTCTCTCTCTCTCTCTGATCCATACACGAGAGAGAGAGAGAGAGAGAGAGAGAGAGAGAGAGAGAGAGAGAGAGAGAGAGAGAGAGAGAGAGAGAGAGAGAGAGAGAGAGAGAGAGCCGTGGTACAGTGAAACCGCTGTGGTGTGTGTGTGTGTGTGTGTGTGTGTGTGTGTGTGTGTGTGAATCTTGTGATTGGGATGGGCTATTTTGTGTTATACTATAACTATGAAAAAATGATAAGATAGGTCAATAAATATGACACATATAAATAAAAAGCCATTCTATATATCGGAGTCTCTGCCTCACTGAGGAAACGTTAGATAAATATTGTTAAAACATTTACAAATCTAGCCTAACCTTATCCAGATTGTTCTAAATGTTGTGACATAGGGACTGGTTTTATTGTTGAGTTGAATTTTATTGGCGCTGACACACATTTCACTTGTAGACGAAATGCAGTGGCTACAACGCCACCTGACTGGAAAGATGACCACCCTGTTGATACCATGGGCGAGGCGATACGTGGAGCAGTGAGCCTCCCTCCCTTCCTCGCGTTTAGCACATGGCGGCAGTAGCAACAACACATTGTGGGCCCCATTCTGGCTCAGGGCAGGCGAAGAGGCAGCACGAGGTAGGAGCTGCAGGGCCACTGGGCCATATAGACGCGCGCCCCGACACAAGTTGTGCAGGGTCTTCAATAGTGTGTGTGTGTGTGTTCTATCAATAATTTTGTTATGTGAATGCAATGATTATTCTTGTCACAACATTGCAAGTATGAAATTCAATGCTTAGGAGGCATTAAAATTCTGTTTACAGTTTGAGAATTAATTTATGTAACCGATATTACACAATAAAATATATTAATCTATATGTATATGTATCAATGTACCTATGAATGAGTACGACTATGAATGAATACGACTAATATAAGAAAAGGAGGGCGATAAATTAAGCAAAACAATATAGCCATCCCTTGTGAAATAGAGAAAATGGGTTCCATTCTTTATCTTTAGCTTCCGTCAGTGGCCACTGTGGCGCCATGATCTTTCTTCCAAGGTATAATTCACGGCTTGGTATCCTTCTTAGAATCCTTATTCTGTACCAAACCACAGACACAAAGGCGCTCTTCCACTGCAGGAAGGCGACCTCGACCACGCCGATCCCAGTGGCCCGTCTCCACAGCTAAGTTGTGACCAGACACGAAATCGCGTCATTATGGGAGGCTGGTTTGTAATGAAATTTCGTACAAGTTTCCCTGTGTGCGGGTTAGTGTTAGCTACATTACGGATTGCAAATGACAAAGGATCATCCTGCATACCTCATCTCTCTAACCACAAAAAAATTGTGTTGCTTAAACTTAACCTAGTCTGGAAGCGACGGGTAACCCGCTTCAGCATAACACACTAAGTTTGAAGTGCTTCTTCGAACTCCTGAGAGTTGTTTTATTGCCCAGTTTTATAATTTACTGACAGACTTGACATCAGCGCCAACCCAAGGCTCGCATCCGTACAATAGGGATGGCATCATGGCAGCATCGAGTACCCGTCACTTCACGATAAATGGTACATCGTTATTTTCTTCAGAAATGGTACATATTTCAATACGTGCATGGCACAACTTATTCTTTACACGCACCTTCACAGCCGAGGACACGGAGCCGTCACTCGTGAACGGCGACCGCAAGTGTAACTTGTACAATGCTCTATTATCAACTCATCCACGGGCAACGGCTCCTTGTCCCCTTCTTCTCCATTAATTACAAAGAACTTGGTCTTACTACTGTTTATCACCAAACCAGACTGTTCACAAAATTGTATTAACATCTCGACCTTTCTAATCATGTTGAACGTATATACTAGTTGACAGTAGTAACACTGCAGGTGTCATCCATCAATACCAAAATGTGCAACCATTCAAGTAATGGTTCAGTTTGACACTTTCCTTTCATTATTCTTATCAATTCATTAACAAAATTACAAACAACAAGCGAGCCCTGCCTGACCCCGCGTGTAGCCGCAACCACAGCAGAGCCCACAATGCTTTGTGTAACTCGATACGTGGCCATTAGTGCCGCTAACATCACCCTTCCACAACCAATACGTCGCAAAACAGAAGACAGCTTTCGTCTCGGAACAAAATCGTAAGCTTTAGAAAAATCTACAAAAGTTACAAATAATTTAGTGTTCTTGCGTCTGGCGGTGTCGGTAAGAAGGCGAACTGTTACAATGTGTTCTATGCAGCTACGGTGCTTCTGTGCCCCCGCTTGTTCCCTAAAAGGTTTAAACCATAGATTTAATCTCTGACACAAACTCATATCGTACTGTTTGGCTAGACTGCTTATTGTGCTAATACCTCGGTAGTTATTAGGGTTTGCTCGATCAACTTTCTTGAAAATTGTGAACACTTTACCTCTTACCCATGCGTGAGGGTACTCACCGGATGCAAAAATGTTGTTAAACAAGGTGGTGATGGATGGTTAAGAGCCACTGAGCGGGTAACAACGAGAATACGCCCGGGGGAAGCCCATCAGGCCCGCTCGCCTTGTCAGGTTTCATTTTCTTGGCTTGATCTAACACCTCTGTGGGCATAATGACTTCATGCAAAAGAGGCACGGTAACATGTATCGCATCATTAACTTCGTAATGATCGATTACTTCTTCAAAATTCACTATGTGATTAGGTACATCTACAGGATTTAACGCAACCTCAAAATGTTCTTTGAACTCCTGGTTACTGGGGATCGCAGCCTCATTATGATCATCCGTGCTCAAGTCTCCCTTCCAATTGATTGCTTTCCACACCCTAGTGTCATCAGCGTCAATTAATTAACAGCCTCTCCCTCTTGCCCAGCCTGGCATCGCGCTGGTCCGCGCAACCTTCTGGTCGAACACTGTTCTCTGCACACATATAAATTTACTGTAATATTTCTTTCTAGATCATCGATCGTGCCTACTACATCATGGACATTTATATATTGGATGGTGTTCAGGAATAGCTCTCTGTCCATCCTGCTATATTTAACTGGTCTTTTACTCCATCTCATCCTGCGTGCATTACCGTAGAGAATGGCGTGGTCTCCCAGCCGCCCAGCCCTTGCCAACAAGTCATTAAGGTCTACGCCTATACTGGCAACAGTCTCCTCTCCGAAACGATTTCTTACTCGGAAAATGCTTTTCTCGGTACTTTAAGTTGTTAATCACGAGTAAAGAATTGTCTATACATGTTATAGCCAAAAGTTCTGCGTTATTGTATAGAGTACGTTTACATTATCAGGAATGCTTGGGTGTGAAAATTCCTCGATATAGGAAGAATCCACCAACATCTATAAATGTCTAACATCTTCACCAAATCTTGCATTCATATCTCCTATCATGATATATCCATTGTACATAAATCTAGAGGTCTTTTTTTTCTGGATAGAAGCAAATGTTTCGTGCGAGTAATACTGTGAGTCACATGGCGGGATGTAACAAAAGCCAAATAGCAATTATGTTGTATGTTACTGAACTGCATCATCCACACCTGCTGGTCACCAATACTCATATCCACATCAGTCACCAACAACGACAGCCAATTCTTAATTAACACAAACCACTGTCTGTTCCACCACGATCCGCTGAACCGATTACTTAACTCTTATATGAAACATACCCAGGAAAATTGACAGGTAGAGACGTTTTAACTTCATTAAGACAAATCACATCAAAGTCACTAAGTAGCTCCTGAACATTGATTTCTCTAATTTAGTATACACACTGTTAATATTCCATGACACTATTCTGATAGATCTTGTGTGTTGTGATCTGTAAGTAAGCAATAACGACAGAAGATAGCGAGAGATGCAACATCCCGGCCGTGAGTGAGAGAGAACAAAAATTGTAGATCTCGTCATGTTCCACAACAATAGGAGCAAATGTTTGTTTCTCCAGTATTCATTGCACGTACTTATATGCATATGCACGTACTTATATTATAACAGATATTATACGGAATGCATATGCAGTAGTTTATAAGTATCTGTATGATCCATTTAATGTGTATGAGCTCCCTTACCTTAATAATATATATATATATATATATATATATATATATA
>CM035177.1:19778357-19788357 GCA_020233015.1 Callinectes sapidus | reverse complement strand
AGCCTCCTCCTAGGTGTGTGTTAGATGAGCGGCGTCGTATGGTGTGCAGGGCGGCGACAACCACGCCCGCTGAATTCACCCCGCTATAGTGAACCCTCATTGTCCTGCCCAGAGTGTGGCGGGTCCCCTCCCTTGCACACCTTGTTGCCACCACCGCCCCCACGCCTCTCCCACCTGGCCGGGCACGCCCCCCACCCTCAGGCTCCGAGGCTTGCCCACGTGACACGTCTGACACTCTGTAACACCGCCTTATGGAGGAAACAGTGATGCTGCCATATTGCGACGCCAACAGAGCCAGGGCCAGGGCCAGGGCTGCGGCGGTGCCACAGGGCTGGGATGGCATGCGGCGTGTGGTCATGGCTGTGGGCGTGGTGGGGTGGTGACAGCGATGCTGGCAGGTTGTGGGGTTGAATGGTGCTTGGGAATTAGAAGCAGGCGCAGCAGGTGAGGGTGGGCTCGGGGCGAGGGTACAGCTGACAGGACGCTGACGGCGGGGCGTGGACTAGCGGCAGGTGGTGGTGCTTGTGAGGTAGTGGAGGGCAGGGACAAAGGCTGAGTGGCGGTGGCGGTGCTGGTGGTGGAGTGTTGGAGGACTTGGAGTGGAACAAAGCGTGGGCCGCGTGGCGAGTGTGCTAAGGGCGGAGTGGCAGGAGGCAGGAGGAGGAGGAAGAGGAAGAGACGGAGGCCTTGTAGTGTGACGCAGTACGTGTCAGGCGTTGCGTACACCATCACGACCACCACCACAACCACAATACTACGACCACTTCCACTGCAATTCCTTACTTATTTCTCGTACCGCCTTCTTCACTGCCTGGGGGGAAAAGATGTGCTTTGTCTTAGAGTTCATTGACCCTCCCGTGAACCTGAACCTTTGTGTGTATGTGTGTGTGTGTGTGTGTGTGTGTGTGTGTGTAGCTATGTGGGTGGCAGCCTCACGTGCGGAAACCCTTATTCCTTACTTGTATATGCACGCGATGAGACTCATTATGTGGGTCGCTTTGCATAGTTTGTGGCGGTGAGGTGGAGTGGTGGGGCAGTCCTCGCCTCGCGCCGTCAGGGTTGCTGTTCGTCTTGTTTTTGTTCGGAGACACGTGGTTTGTTGTCTTGAAGGGAGGTGGGAGTTTAAAGGCAGAACTACTACTACTGCTACCACCACCATCACAACCATTACCACTACCACTACCACTACTACCACCACTACTATCACTAACACGTATTTCTGGCCCACATCTCTCTTGGGTACACACATGCACACATAGGTACGAACTATACACATACTCTGTTACATGTAATCTGTGTACGTATGTGTATGTAATAGCTTCAACCCTGCCTCATGTACGTTGTTATCACGTGCACTCAAAGTAATTACCTTTGTCATGTACGTAATTAACTTCACGTCTACCGTATAAATCATTGCAAGACGCACATGATGAGTGAATGTAGGATGTAACACACACACACACACACACACACACACACACACACACACACACAGTTTTATTGACCAAAGTGTACATGTTTACAGTAAAATGAAAGTTACAAAGTTACCATTGGTCCAAAGAAAGAAATATATCTACATTTTGACGAATATAAATCAAAATATTGGCTCCTCGATGTATATATATTTTTTTCAGATTAGTTGATGCCCAGTAACAAACATTAGCTAAATAAGGTAACACACACACACACACACACACACCCACGTGATCTGGGTGTTATTGGCCGGAGTCATAAGTTTATTAATATAACTCTTGAGGTGCTTTAAATAACAGTGTGTTTGTGTGTGTGTGTGTGTGTGTGTGTGTGTGTGTGTGTGTGTGTGTGTGTGTGTGTGCGTGTGAATTATACATGCCACAAGGTTGTTCAGGATAATTAAGTTGTGATTCTTCTTCCTTCCTTCCTTGTCCTCTCTTTCTTCCCTTTCTCCTCCTCTTCTTCTTCCTTCTCCTCCTCCTCCTCCAATTATTCTTCTTCCTCTTTTAACTTTTGGCATCATCGTCATTATCAGCGTCATTTCCCTCACCCCCACCATTACATATCGCCTCCTCCTCCTCCTCCTCCTCCTCCTCCTCCTCCTCCTCCTCCTCCTCCTCCTCCTCTTCTGAACCACCTTTGTTTCAACCTCATCTTTTCATTCACAACCCTTCCACTTTTCGTCTCTTCTCCACTCCTCCCCCCCTTCTCCCCCATCTGTCCTTCATCTCCCCCCCATCCCCCACTGTACCCACTACCCATAATCCTCCACCACCCTCCCCCATCCCCACCACTCACCTGCTTCCCCCTTCTCCCTCTCCCTCTCTCCCCTCTCCCTGTGTGTGACTAAGAAGCCACGTATTGCATGATCGAAAGAGAGAGGGAGAGGGGAGGGGGAGAGGGGAGGGTTGGTTTAGGGGGGTAGGAGGAGGGGTGGATAGTTCTGAAGAGGAGATACTAGGAAGAGAGAGAGAGAGAGAGAGAGAGAGAGAGAGAGAGAGAGAGAGAGAGAGAGAGAGAGAGAGAGAGAGAGAGAGAGAGAGAGAGAGAGAGAGGAGGAGAGAGAACGAGAGAGAGAGAGAGAGAGAGAGAGAGTTACGTAAATAAGAATGAACAGAATAGAGAAATAAAGTGATGTATAAAGGAGAATTGAGAGAGAATAAGAGAAAGAAAATGAGAATGAAAAAAAGAATGGGGAAGAGAAAGACGGGGAAGTAGATTATGGATGGGGAAGGGAGTGATAATAATGATAAGTACAAGAATTATTAATGGGGGAATGGAAGAAAATTGATAAGAATAGGAATATTACAAATGAAACAAATTAAATTAACAAAAAAGAGAATCATTAGAACAAAGGACTGAACAAGAAAGAAAATAAATGAAAAAAAAGAGAGAAAGAAGAAAATAGAAGAATAGGAAGAATGGAATAGCGTTAAAGGGAAGAGAAAGAGAAGAATGGAAGAAAAAAAAACGAAGAAGAGAAGAAAATATACCTTTTTTTGTACACACGTAAGAAAGAAATGATAAATAAAACCGAATATATGTTAAAAGGAAAGAGAGAGAGGACGAAAGGAACAGTAAGAGGAGGAGGACGAAGAAGAAGAGGAGGAGGAGGAGGAGGAGGAGGAGGAGGAGGAGGAGGAGGAGGGGACCATTTTGGAGAGGAAATAGTAAACAAGAAAAGGAAGACAGTGTAAGACGGAGGCAGGAAGGAGAGAGAAGGAGAAACGGAGAGAAGTTGAGGGAGAGGCGATGGAGAGAGAAGAGGAAGAAGAGAAGAAGGAAGAAGAGGAAGAGGAAAGGGAAATGGTGTCGAGAGAAGGAATGCTCAACTTGGAATGGTGTTGAAGAAGAGGAGGAAGATAAAGAGGAACAAGTAGTTTTAGAAAGGATTGAAACGCAGAACAATGAAAAAGGAGGACAAAGAGGAGAGGAGGATATACGTAGGAAAATAGAGATAAGAGGGAAATAATGGAGAAGAGAAAGATAGTTGTGTAAATAGGAATGTTTAAAAGAAATAAGGAAAGTGATAAGTGGATTATTTTTGTGAATGAGGGAGAAGGGAAATGAGGAGAATGAAAAGAATAATTGACATCTACCTACCACCTCATGAAAAATAGGAAGAGAGAGAGAGAGAGAGAGAGAGAGAGAGAGAGAGAGAGAGAGAGAGAGAGAGAGAGAGAGAGAGAGAGAGAGAGAGAGAGAGAAGCGGAGAGAGAGAGAGAGAGAGAGAGAGAGAGAGAGAGAGAGAGAGAGAGAGAGAGAGAGAGAGAGAGAGAGAGAGAGAGAGAGAGAGAGAGGTGTAGCGCTGTGAGGTGTAGAACAAGACATTAAGTCAGTCGGAGCAAGATCATGAATTTCACCCCCAATTAGTTGAGTTGCTTGCTTGCTTGTTAGTGTTGTTGTTGTTGGTTTTGTTGTTGGCAAGACACACGAGGCGGGCGAGGTTAATTTATGACACACGTGCAAGAAGAAGCTCGTATTAAGTTCATTATAATTACTTGATATGCTAATACTCCGCGCCAATTACCATGAGTGTGTGTGTCTGAGTATATCATTCAGGACACTGGAGAAGGAAGAATGTTGTGCTAGCAAGATATGTTATGCAGATGTAAGAGTATAATTGCTAATGTTAATAATGAGTCTTGGTATCACTCAGAGTCATTTAGTGTCATCTCTAACCCTTTCAGTACTAGGAGGCGTGTTTTTGTATTTATTCTGCTTATCATTTGACGATTTTATGCAGCTTCAGAAACTGTGTACCTTGATGTACCTTCTATGTTCTTATCATTCATAAATTCATTCACATTCAGTTAATTTATTGAGACATACTTTGAGGGAAAACTTGACAAACACACATAGGTAGTTTAATATGCGTGGCAGGTCAAACGTTTTATCATCATTTTTACTCATCCATCTTCTTATCGTGTGTAGGCCAAGCGTGTAAACCACCAAGAGAAAAAAAGTTCTCTTCCACTACTATAAGAAAAGACAATTATACACTTTAAAATCCATCTATAAACCAGAAAACAGTGAGCATTACGACTATATGTAGATAAACAGTATGTTGACTAAAAGGAAGTTTCTAATAATAGGATGCCAAACACTGGTAAAAAATAAACTAACAGCTAGACAGACTAACAAAGAAACAGACATCAGAACCCAAACTTTGATTTAATAATTAGGTTAGAGAAAGAGAACGAAAGGCAAATCACGTGTCAAGATTAATTATCATGACTGTGGCGCTACGTTTTGTGTTCTGTTGAATTTGTCGAGCGGAATGTTAGTGGACGTGAAGGACGCGCGTCACACTGCCTCACAATAAATCCCGCACCATTTTTAATTCAGGCGACAGCAGCGAGCACGTCACAAAGCTGTTGGTTTTATTGCGCTAACTTGACAAAGGCACTCGTTTTTACCGGCCTACGTAACATATAAGATGGTGTTGATGAATGGTGTACATGTGTGTGTGTGTGTGTGTGTGTGTGTGTGTGTGTGTGTGTGTGTGTGTGTGTGTGTGTGTGTGTGTGTGTGTGTGTGTGTGTGTAAAGATAGTAGTGATGCACAAACAGTCAGGATATTTCAATGTTATAGGGATCTGCAAGGGAACAGACAACTAAATGGTTCTTTTTGTTGTAGTTGTTGTTTCATGTTCCCAGTGGCCAACTTCCATCTCTTCTGTAAAAAAATAAATAAATAATAGGTAAATAAATAAATAAATAAATAAAAAGAGAGAAAGAGAGAGAGAAAGAAACGAAAAACACCACACCAATAAAATCACGAGGAGCAATTCTCAGTAAAAGGGATCCGCGGTGAAAGGTTGCACCCTCTCATCAAATGCAATTCAAATCCCACATTGCTCTTAACTGTTATTGTTGACCCTGACTCACCCACAATATACTAATTTGGCACGTCAATTGAATGTAAACAGAATCACTACCCTTGTGAGTCGAGCTATCACCGAGCAACCTTCTGGATATCACATTTAGTTACTTAGGAATATTTCTACATTGCTAAGTTAGATCAAATTAAGGCTTTCAGTACTGGGACACATTTTTACCACGAGTTTGGGATGTGATTAGACGGTTTTATTGACAGTAGGAAGGGTCTACGGTGGTCAGAAGATTAATGCCCAGTCTGTACTATTTTAATCCCCACACGAGTTTCTGAAGCTGCATAAATTCGAAAAATAATCAGTAGAATAAAAACGAAAAAGCGTCGTAGTACTGAAGGGGTTAAGTTAAATTTGGTACGGCAAGGTTATGGAAGACAATTTTGGGTTATTGCAGTAAGATGTGGAAAGTTACATAAAGTTTAAACTATTCCAGGTAGACGCTGTTATATCAAGTTACGTAGGTAAGATTGTGCGAGGTTCAGTGATGATGCCAAGCTATTAGATTACTCCGGTAAGTTTATGCTTGGTTGTTATGTTATCGAGGTAAGGCTATAAAAGGTTACATTGGCTTCCTTAAATGGGCAGTAGCGCTTATCAACCCTTCCACTGCTAACTGACGTATTTATCATTAATTACTAATCACTTTGAGACATTGCTTTGTTCCACAGGCACCACCAAACACAGTACTGGATAAAAAAAAAGCCATATTTATCTTCTCACCTTCTTTCCTGTAGATGCTGATTTATATATTTTGTCCCTTGAATTCTTGCATACCTTGGTGAAAAAAAAAAAAAATCGATACACACCTATTATCAGTCATACAAAAAAGAAAACAAATAAACAAACTTAGATACACACCAATTGTCAGTCATACAAAAAAAAAAAAAAAAAACAACGACACAAGGTGACACCAATATGCGTTTGAGAGAATCCTCACATTTTATACCAAGTCAAAAATAAAGTGCTGAGTGTATCAGACAATTTGTACCACTCAACAAGACAGACGGCCAGACAGTTAGGCAGACGCACGGCCAGACGGCTTACCGGACACCCAGACAACCAGGCAGACGTACGTATTCAGGTGAGTGTGCGTGTGCGTGTGCGTGTGTGTGTGTGTGTGTGTGTGTGTGTGTACTGGCACATCGTATTGCCCATCTGTCCACCCTTGATTGGCTTTCCATTTGTCTTCCTTTCCCTTCCCTTCCCTTCCCTTCCCTTCCCTTCCCTTCCCTTCCCTCCCTCCCTCCCTTTCCTTTCCTTCCTTTCCTTCCTTCCGTCCGTCCGTCCGTCCTTCCTTCCTTTCAAGACTGGCTAATCAATCTCCTCCCTCTTACCATAATAGTTACGTTTCCTTGTGTTTACTCCCTCCCTTCCCTCTGCAGCGCACCTGACACGCCCCTCAGGTGTGGCGGAGCATAATACCGCACCTTGCTTCTCCTGCACCTGCCTTGTTATTAGGAATTATGCCTCGGGGACACGTGGAGGAGGAGGAGGAGGAGGAGGAGGAGGAGGAGGAGGAGGGGAAGAGGAAGATGAGAAGTGTGGAAAGAGAAGAGAATGAGCAAAGTGGATGAAAAGAGTGAAGATGACAATGGTGGTGATGAAAATGAGGAGAAAGAGGATGAAGACGACGAAGAAGAAATGAGAGAAGACGATGAGAGTGAAGACAAGGACAAAATCGAGAAAGGGACAGAAAAAATTGGAATGAAAAGGAGGAATGGGATAAAAATCGAATGATGAATGTACAGTAATGAATTAAAAGAGTTGAAAAAACACTGAATGAAGAGAATATAATGAAAAGGAAAAGGAATAGGAAAAAAAAAGGCGAACAGGTAAGAAAGCAAAGAAAATAGAAGACAAAAATTGAATAAAGATGAAGGAAAAGTATTAACAAACGTATTCAAATAGACGGAAATAAAAAAAGATAGAAAAAATAAATGGATCAAGAAAACACGAAAAAAAAATGGACTAGAAATACGGAGAAAGGGAGGAAAAAAAAATGGACGTGAAATACGGAGAAAGGGAGGAAAAAAATGCGAGGAAAAGAATACACCTGGCGCATATTTCAAGCCGGAGCCTCTCACAGGAGTTAATTAGTGTCGGGTTACCTTGATCGGTACAGATAACCTTTCCTCGACCTCCCGACTCCTCCTCCTCCTCCTCCTCCTCCCCCTCCTCCTCCTCCTTCCTCCTTCCTCCTTACCTTAATCCCTCTCCCTCCTCCATTCTCCACTGTACCTCACTTCCCTCTCCTTCATCATCTTTTCTATCTTCTTCTTTCCCCCTCACCTTTGTTTCCTTTCCTTTATCTTCTCTTCCCCTCCCTTCCAACTTGTTTCCTTGTTTTTATTCTCTTCCTTCCTTCCTTCCTTCTCTCCTTACTTCTCATCACTCCTTTCTTCATTCCTGCCATTTCTAACGTTAATTACATCATTTTTTGCTTTCTTTTATTTGGTTTTTATTTCTTAATCTTATATTTTGTATTGTAACGTTTAATTTTCTGTGATTCAACTTTTTTTTTTTACTATTTATCAAGTGTCCCAACCAGTTTTTCTTTCATTTTTTTTTATTTACTTTTCACTGGTACTATATTCATTATCGTATACATTTTTTCCCCTTATATTTTATTTTCCAAGACAAACTGACCTCAATTTCTTCCTTCCTTCACTTATTCGTATTGATGTTTCAAGTTCCACGTCCTTGATCTTAATATTCTTTCTTTTCTGTCCCGGGAATGTTGAGTTTTTAGCATCCTCTTTGGGTATGTTTCTTTTATACATGTCATTTCATCTTTTCATTTATTATTGGCTTCCTTCAGTCTCTGTTTGATGTCCTATTCTTTTCGTCCTTCATTTCTGAAACATTCATCTATTTTTTTTTTTTTTTTTTTTTTTAGCTTAAATCCATGGAATTTCTCCCCCACGCTCTCTCTCTCTCTCTCTCTCTCTCTCTCTCTCTCTCTCTCTCTTATTCCCTCCTCCCACGACATGTTTCTTTATAACTCTTTAATTCTCATCCCCTTTATTTTCCATAAGTTCATCATCATTCATCCATTACTCTTATTTTAAATCGAACACAATAATAAAGATGAAATGATTTTTTTATATTTTTTTTATCGCTCGGAAAACACAAAGTAAAAATTAGTCACCATCATTACACTATCATTACTTTCCATCAATAGTTTCCGGATGGATTATAATCGTACACAACAATAATAATGACGGACGATCACTTTCTCTACTATTCTCATAAAAAAATATAATCAATCATCTTTTTAATCACTTTTTTTGCCTTTTGAATGTTTTTTCCTCTTACATAAGACTATTTGATTTGTCTTCCGTATTAACAAACAAACCTAGAGATCTTTCGTCTTATCTCACCAATCTCAAAGAATTCTACTAACTAAAGGCTGTCAAATATACTCTTTTTAATCACCTTTTCTGTCTTCTTTATCGATGTTTATTAGGATTTCGTTGTTTTTGAATGTTTATTAGAATTTCGTTGTTTTGGGACTGTCTTGTGGTGTACATCGCAGTGAAAAAGTTTAGATAAAAAAAATAAATATATAGAAAAACTGTCATCATATTTCCACCATAAGACTCCAAGTGGCTTCCCTACCAGCACCCTTAACTCACACCCAAGTGGTCCAGGATTCGATTCCAGGACACAGAAGGGGAGTGCTACATTCAAGGCTTTATAGTGTTACTGGTCCCCCCCCTCCCACCCAATCCTCGCCCTGACGCTTCTGTTCACGGGGCGGAGGCGGAACAAAAGTCAAGGAGTTCCGACATCACACTCCAGCAGCAGTAGAGAGCCATCGTCCCCTCCATTGTGTGTGTGTGTGTGTGTGTGTGTGTGTGTGTGTGTGTGTGTGTGTGTGTGTGTACGTACGCGCCACTAAACACCCGGAATAACAAACACGACAAAAATTGCAATAGAAATGCCATGTATAAAGAAAATATTTACACACACACACACACACACACACACACACACGATACAAGCAAACATACTCCTGGTCATATATAAACAAAAGACCCTCAAATACAATAAAACCACTCAAATATATGAAAAAAATGTTGCCACTCGGACCATAAACATCCAATGCTATTATTTCCTTTTATCACTCGACAACACGGACAACAAAATGATACACAGAATTGAACCCTTTGCTTAGAATAGAGAGATCGAGAGGGTACACAAGAAATAAGCGGGAGGGGGGGGAGTACTTTCATATGGCGTATAGGAACATATCGTGGCTGGGAGAAGATATGAAAAAAAAAAAAAAAAAAAAGAATGAAAATTATATGCTGATTAACACTAAGTTCTTGTAAATGGGGAAGTAATAATACGCCACGAATCTAATGCACGGTTATGATGAAGTAACTAACTGAAAGGGAGGTTGTTATATACGAGTATTAGTGAGAGATAAGAAAGAAAGAGGGTACTGTTAAATTAATTCATTGAGATTAAAGTTACCACCACCACCACTACTACTACTACTACTACTAATATTACTACCACCACTACTACTACCACCACCACCACCACCACCACGACTGCTAGAAAATCGAGACAAAGAAAACAAAAATGGAAAATAATTAACCACAAAGTCAAGAAAATAGACTAAAC
>CM035177.1:19762425-19778337 GCA_020233015.1 Callinectes sapidus | reverse complement strand
GAGAGAGAGAGAGAGAGAGAGAGAGAGAGAGAGAGAGAGAGAGAGAGAGAGAGAGAGAGAGCCCATGGTCCATAACTCCTACCACAAAAAAAAACGCGCCAAAACAAATACAACAATAATAACACTAACAACGCTTATGATAATAATAAAAACTCCACAAGTCTAGCGTTTTATATAAGTTTTCAAGAAGGCAAAAACAAAGGGAGGGAAGGAAGGAAGGAGGGAGGGAGGGAGGGAGGATGAAAACAAGGGAGGCGGGAAGGAAGGAAAGGAAGGAGGGTAATGGGTACTCGTCTCTCCCCACCCTCTCCTCCACTAACGGGCAGATGATATGAGTGTCGCACAGAAATTACTACAAACCGGAAGAAAAGTGAAGCATCCTGAGTGGCTTCACTTTCTTTACCCATTGACGGATTATTGTGACGTTTCTCCATTTAAAAAAACATATAGACAAACAGACAGACAGACAGACGGACAGACAGACAGACGGACGGACGGACGGACACATGAACTCAGTGACACGGGTAATTAAATATGAAATGGTACCAATTTGTTTAAGATAAATACGTAGAATACACAGGAAGGAAATTATTAAAGGAAGAGAGTAAGGTTAAGGAGTGAATGTTGATAAAGAATGTAGGAAAAAAAAAACATGCTGTAAATATTTATATAGTATTCGATATGTACAGTATGAGTGGTTGAGGTAGCGGAAGTAGTAGTAGTAGTAGTAGTAGTAGTAGTAGTAGTAGTAGTAGTAGTAGTAGTAGTAGTAGTAGTAGTAGTAGGTGAAAGGAGAAGTAAATATATTCCCTTAACAAAGATAGACATATTACAATACAAATACCATAAGTGAGGGTGCTTCTTCCCTTCGTTATCTCTCCCCATCTTTCCTCATTCTCTCTCTCTCTCTCTCTCTCTCTCTCTCTCTCTCTCTCTCTCTCTCTCTCTCTCTCTCTCTCTCTCTCTCTCTCTCTCTCATCTCACTCTTCCTCCACTCCCACAGCTCGTGTATATCTCCCCTCCACTTCCACCTCCACCCCTCACTCCCCCCCCCGCGCCCCACCACCACCACCAGCCCCTGTAACACACTCAACGCTTTATTAACTCGGGGCTTGAAATACTTCCGCTATATATTCCATGAATCTTTATAATTTAAAAATGTTGAAGAGGAATGCAATCCTTACCCTCCCTCTCTTCCTCTTTCTCCTCCTCCTCCTCCTCCTTAACCAGTTTATCAATGCCACGGCACATCATGTTACTCCCAGCTGTGAGTGCGCGCGTAGTGCAGTGCCTTTCTCATCCTCTCACATCACACACACACACACACACACACACACACACACACACACACAGCATGACTATTTTCAAAGGCCACGGAGATGATTAACCAGGTTCTCAAGACTGTTTCTCGTCTTAATAACGTAAATTTTTTTGTTAACCTGTCACTAGAGCCGTAAAATCACCCTTAACACCTTCAGTACTAAGGCACGTTTTTTTACCGCGAGTTTTGAGTGTGATACGACGATTTTGTTGACACTGTGAGGGGTCTATAGAGGTCAGACGAATAATGGCAAAAGTCCGTATCATTTTCATCTCCATTGAGTTTCTGAACCAGTAATAAATCGACAAATAAGCAGAATATATATAAGAATGCATCAATAACTCGTCGAGATACAACTAAAGCCTTTTGAAAGTAGTTACGATGTGGGGCAGTCGTGTTTCAGAATGTGGGTCTGTAATGCAATGATGGGGGAGACAGGAGCCATCACTCTCACTCACTCACTTACTTGCTCACCCAACTCAACACATCTCTCACCCACTGCATTCCACGACCATTTATTTATCATCAGTTCACCTGCCATACGTGCTGCTTCTCATGTCACCACCTCACCTCACCTCACCTCACCAGGCCCCTTCCTCTCCTCTCCAACCTCCCGCTTCGCCTCCCACTCTCTCCCCCCAATTTAACTAGCGTTCGTTGGCCATCGGCGCGCGCATCTTAACTAGGGCTCGTTTGATGGTAACACACACACACACACACACACACACACTTTTAACTGTATCAGCACTTTTATCATTACCAGTCATATACACTCACACTTATCACATCTTCAACTGTATCAGCACTATACACACACACACACACACACACACACACACACACACACACCTTGGCCGTGACCGTTTTCAAGTTCACAATATGAAAGGTCTCCCTCATCCACGCACGCACTTTCACACCCCGACATACCAGTGCATGATGTATTCACACGCAATTATGCCACGTTATGCAGCGTTAAAATTAGAGCGAATGATTTCACCGCGGTGGAATTATTTAAAGGGCAGCGCGGGAACGTGAGGCATTTAAACACCACACGCTAATGTTTCAAAAGCCAAGTGTATCCGCATGTGAAGCGCGCTTTATTACTCCTGCATGACAAAAACTTGATGTTGGTGACGAAACGAGTGTCTTTCCCAGCCTGTCCCTCCCTCACCACACACACGAGAACATGCAGGCTGGTGGTGGATGGGAGGAGGGTGGAGGGGTTGGAGGGCCGGCTGTATGTATGATTTGAGGAGCAGGACAGTGTGGATAAACATTCAGATAGTGTCAGTGAACTTCACGTACTGACATTTACACTCCACCCATCCACCCACGCTCCCTTCCACACGTGTAAAGCATGTATGACTAGAAAGACGTGTTTATGTACTCACCACAGTCAAACCAAGCCAATGCAGGGCAGAATACCACTTCAGGGAAAGGAACAGGAGAGTACAGCAGTAGAAGAGAAGATGCAGGAATGCAGAAGAGACACCAATGCAAACTTAGGGCCTGGTGGGAGGAACACAACACACTGCTACAGACACACACTAGCCACTCGACTTGGCTGCCACCACACCGCCGCGCCGTCAAATACTCATGTCTCGCTCGCCGTCCCTGGGTGCCGGACACTGCGCGGCAACGGCTCGTACCGCACTGCCTCCCACCGCCGCAACCAACACTACACCATTTTAAGAGGTTTACAGAGTATTAATATGTATTGGTTACGGCTAATAGGTGTAAACTTCTCATTTATAGGTGGTGAATGTAGTGGGATAGCGTGTGGGGGGTGACAGCGAGGTGGAGACGTGGTGGGTTGGTCGTACGCCTGGCGCGCCATTCATTGTGCGGGCCATGTGGGGGGCTGGCGGAGGGCAGGAGACGCCGGCCGGGACAGCAAACTCGCTTACTTTTTAATATTCCCAGATATCAGAGGACAGGCCGATATCTGATACAAAAACGTAAATAAACAAATAAATGTCCTTACACTCACTGGGTCGCGTGGTATTGGTAAAAACGTCACGCGGCGCCGGTGGTGGTGGTGGTGGTGGTGCATTTCCCCGCCGCTCCTTGACTTGAGTCAAGTCATAGTTGGCTGTCACCGGCGGACGGCACGCCTCCCTCCTCGCCTCCTTCCCTCCGTCACCCCCCTCGTTCCTTCCCTCCCATTATCCCACACAACCCTACCGCCTTGCCTCCTCACGCCACCGCGCCGCTCACCACCACTCCCACCTCCGTCCACCACCACCACCACCACCGCCACCACATCTTTGGAATCGTCATCCTGAGTCATTGAAATCACCATAACTTGATTCCTGTTACCCTCACCTTCCATCACCTGACTGAGGAAATAAAACAAAGGCTACAGAGTGAATAGGACACACAAGGGAAGCCCGCCAGCCGCCCACACCCACGCCACCCACCGAAACAAACTGGGGAAGGAAAAACAAAAGCCAAGGATGAAATTAAATGTAACGTAGACCATATGGCTTATCTTTCCAGCCGGAGGAGCATGGGATGGGCGTGTTGTGGGTGTGCTGAGGGTGTATTGGGAAAGGTAAGGGTGTTAACAGGGTGGTATGCAGGGAGGTGAGTGGCAGGTGGCTGTGTGAACCTGAGCAGAGGAGGAGGAGGGTGGGAATTGTCTACTAAGGCGGTGAGCTTACTCTGGCCTGCCTCTGCCGACTTGCATTGGACTGACAAGCGTTGACAGGTTGGGATTGGGAGAGAGATAGGAAAGGAGAGAGTGAGAGGAAACAGGAAAGAAAAAAAAGAAAAACAAGAAAGAAAGAAGATATAGTTTGGAATGTGGAAGAGAGGAGAGGAGGAGGAGAGGATCTGGAGAAATCAGAGGGAGTGAAAAAGGAAGGAAAGGGAGATGGAAAAGGGGAGATGTGATGAGAGAGAGAGAGAGAGAGAGAGAGAGAGAGAGAGAGAGAGAGAGAGAGAGAGAGAGAGAGAGAGAGAGAGAGAGAGAGATGGCACCAGCAGTTCCGTGCATCTCTAATAGGATATGGACATCCTGCAGCAATCAACTCAGTGTGGGTTGCCCTGTGTATTTCTCTCACTAATAATGCTCATATGATGCCCAGTCAATATAGTCTCAACCTTCCCTTTAATGTGATTCTGATCAGTGACAGCATATTAGCACAGCCAAGACAGAACAATGGCACTTTGCAGAAGGCACACGGTCAAAAACCGTACGCCTATGTAGCAGCATGACTCCACTGAAAACTATGGTAATACTGCTAGACGACTCTCGCTCATTGGCCCCTGGAAAAACTGTCATACTCTTAATTTTTGCCGATCACACTGCACTGAGACATCCTCATTTCACCACACCATTAATGCACAACATGCCAGAAAAGGCATTATACCACTAGTGATTGCATTTCATTCAGTATTTACATTAGCCAAGACATTTCTGCTATGTTCTTTGAACTGGGAGCAGTGGAGCAGCAGAGAGAACAGTCAGGACAGTTTTCAGAGCACCACATTTGAAAACTATAACCAAATCCTCTGCACTATTGTAATAGTCATATATCATTAGCAAACAACACTGCAAAAATCCTATCATCTTTACATTTTACAAATACTTTTAGTTTGATAACCCGTAAACTACAAAAGGTTCACATAACTGAAAGTCAAAATCGGAGTCACAACCTTTGAAATGAGTAGAGAGAGGAAGCATGAGTCTAGCTCCACGTAGTCCCAGACGTCATGCATTTAATCCAAGCTGCACAGAGAATTTCTCTGAATTTCAATATCAGAAAATAGTTACTACATTATCATAGCAGCAAAACAAGACAGTGGAACTGGCCAAAAAGCTTGGATTTGAAGTAGAAAATTATATTGAAGAATTGCTTTACTCTCATCATAATGAATTAAAGAATGGAAATATACTGGAGTTGGAAAGAACACGAGTGAAGGGACAAAAAAAAGCAGAAACCACAAGTTCAACAACAACAACAAGTGCTTTTGCGTGAGGTGCTATCGCAGGCTATAAGCAAATTAAGAAAAGTCCTTGATTTGATTGAGGAAAACAACCCTGATGTACAAAGAAGCTCATCAGTTTCTTGCAGAATGCTGGCAAATTTTGGATGTTGTCCAAAGATGTTGCGAGAAAAATGACAATGTCCAGATGACAATAACTTCATTCTTCAAGAGGAGAGATAGACAGGAAGAAGAGGAACAAGAAGAGGAAGGGCAGGCAGAAGAGGAATTACGAAGGGGAGAGGAGTTTAGGTCAAAGTCAGTGACAGGCAATAAAAGTAAATATACTCTTGTTTGATTTATGTTGTTTTTGTTTTACGTGACCTCTCCAGGAACACATCCCCGGTGTAAATCAAGAGGTACCTGTATACTAACTTAATACACAGTTGCTGTTTTTTATTACAATAGATTTCATATTTCCATTACAATAGAATATGAACATATTTGTTGAATAGTAAAAATATACGACTTTGTAATAGGTTTGTTAATAATGTAACAAAAAAAAAAAAAGAAATGCCAGTGTATAAAGTCAGCATTTACATAACGATTTTCTCATTAAAGAATTACACTCTGTTGCCTGCTTAATAACACAATTGAGTAATAAAGAGTGTATGCATCCTGGTGTGTTGTTATATAGTTTTTTCTAGTATCAAAGTATCACGTACCCCTTTAAAGTAACATTAAGTAACAAAAATGTTTATGAGGACTGGGTCGACTCTCAGTTGGGAAAAAATAATAAAAGCAAATATATCCATAATATATCTATCAGTTGTCAACTGAACTATTTACTTAGTTATTAAGCTATATTTGACATAAGAATAACGTTTGGTTGGCTCACAAAGGTTGATAAGGCTGAAGTTTGATAAAGTACGGGCATACTGTTGATATTCAAAGTGGTCACTGAAGTTTTACTGACTTCAGTATCATATTTTCATAATGAAAGTTAGTCTATTATATACCATGGTTGTTTCGGAAACCCTTGAGAGTTTGTCATTGTCATTTCTTGCAATGATCAAGTTTGCTCAATAGGTTAAGGGTATTAATGGCATGTATTATTTACTACATTGGGAGTTAGTTATATACATCAAGGGATTACTGTAATTATAAAACCAGTTCAAAAAGAAAGATGAACAAAGCCTAAAATTCTAAACTTTGTTAAATATAATCTGCAATTTAGTTTTATCTTCAATGGTTTACTGTTATGTTGAGGCTAAGCAGATGTAAGACGTGCATACATTCTCAAAAGTTCTTCTCTGGTTTTGGATTAAAGAAAACAATGGTGTCAGACACAATATACAATCCAAAACAAACCTTGTACTTCAAAAACAATAAAGAGAAAACTGCAACCATTATGGCATTTCATCTACTTTGTGAAAATTGTCAAGATCTGTCTCTTAAGGTGCAGCTTTCTAGTTTGAAACTAGTCAGTCTGTCTGATATGTCTTCTGTCTCTACTTCCTCCCCCACAAATGGGATTGTCATTCACAGACAACTCCCATATCACGCCTGGGCCTGATAGGTAGATGTCAACTGACTGGCTGTAAGTTCATCTGGTTTTGAACACGTAGATCCAAGTACTCAATATTTGAAACTAATATTTGTACACTGAGAATCCCTCATTTTTTTCTATTAGAGACAAGCTCCAGAATAATCATGGTAAAGAAAAGGTCTTCAATAATATATATATATATATATATATATATATATATATATATATATATATATATATATATATATATATATATATATATATATATTCAGCAATGGGGATGAACATAAAGTTTGCCAAGTTTAGAAATAGCCTTTGCAACTGATAATGTAAATCAAAAATACTGTGATACATAGTTGTTGGTACAAGTGCACAAACTTTCAAGATAAATTACTGAAGTTCCTACAATCTGAGTTGTGGGTCACACTCGTACACTCTTCAGCTTGACCTGTGGCTCACAATTTACATATCAAAAGCAGAATCTCAAAGGAGTTTTCCTTTTGATGTGGGTTGCAGCCTATCATATTAAATTTCAAGGACTCTTAGTCAAAGTACATCATTCAGAAGGGTAGACCTCTATAACTTTTTTCTAGTTTGAGATTTTCTGGCCAAGACTCAGCATTCAAGGAAAGATTCCTTGAATGAAATAATGTTTTATTAGATTTGATTGTGGCGGACTTAAAGCCTTCCATCAAAATCTTTGCACAACAGTAGTGCGTTATCCTTCCTGTTCATATTTACTTTGCAACTTATGAAACCTAGTCTATTTAGATTTCCTAAGTGATCAGGAAGGTTTACAATGTACAATGTCGTCACTAAGGAGTGTCTGTAAAAGTAAATTCTCATGAAGTTTGGCCAGTGAATACCTTTAGTCGAGGAAGTTAGGAATTTGGCTCTGATTCTCAAGGCTAGTGTTTGGAACTTTTCACTCTTTTTTTCTATCTCAGAGATATGACACAATACTTAAGACTTTCCCTATAGTTACTATAGTTTTAGACTAAAAAGTGATTCATTCAACTGGGAAGGAATTTAGGGTTCAGTTTATAAGTACACATTTTCTTTTTTTCTGCATGTTTTATCAGTTTTGGAAATCAGATGCTTGACCAAAAACTATGTAACCTTGCTTTACTGTGCTGTGAAAGCATAAATAATTATGTACGGTTATGTACCATATATTCATAAATAAAGTTTTATTAGAATAGGAAAGAGAAAATATTAAAAGCTTTTTTGGTGAGATTGTCTAAAACCATTCATTCTGAATTTCCTGAGAGTAGAATTGTGTATTAACCTGGCAAGTGTATACAGTAGCAGATGCCAAATAAGAGAAATGACATAAGTACTGTGTAGACTCAATACTCAAACCTTTTAGTACTTGAACACAAAAGTTGAACTTGGTACTAAAAAAAATTCTAGTACAGGGGCCTCTCAATTTAAATGAGTGTTCCTTTCTTGAAGAGATTCCATAAAACAAAAACAGTGTAAATTGAATATATAGATCCAGGTACCTTTCTTTTACATGTTTGTTTTATGTATTTTTCTAATTCATTCAGTCCACGAATCCAAACAAATCTTTAATTTACTGTTTTTCAATAATACACAATATTTCATCAAAAGGCCAACAGAAGTCACACACAAGTTCCTTTGTGCCCCCAAAACAACAGTTACACAAACATACACGTGCGTATAATATATATACACACATATATACATATACATACATATAAGTATGTATATTCAATTTGGCACTGTGTTGAGCTCCTCTCTTCACGGATAACGAATGTTTACTGACATGGTGTGGTGAGTCAGAGATGGCATCAGCATCATGTTTACAGAAGTGCATCATTGTAAACATGACACTGATGCCATTTCCAACTCACCACACCATGTCACTTAATAAATATTTGTCCTCCATTGTAAGAGGAGCTCACCCTGTCAAGGAGCCAATAAATTGTGAACATTCTTATTTGAATATATAACAGTATATATGTGTGTGTGTGTGTGTGCATATATATATATTACATTGCTTTTGTTTTCTGCGACCTCTTCAAGAACGCATCTCTCGTGTAAATCAAGAGGTATATATATATATATATATATATATATATATATATATATATATATATATATATATATATATATATATATATATATTGTACACGTGTGTGTGTTTGTGTAACTGTTGTTGTTTGGGTGGCACAAAGAAACCTGCATGGGACATCTGTTTGCCACTGAATGAAATATCATGTATAAGTTAAAAAATGTAAATGAAAAATTTGTTTGGATTTTGTACCTTGTGTAAATTCAAAAACACATAAAACAAAACACATATAAAAAAAGAGGTACCTGTATATATATATACAGGTAACTCTCAATTTATGCGAGATATACATGTATGTTCTTGAAGAGGTCAAGGAAAACAAAAATAACATAAAGCGAACAATATACAGTAAGTCATCTTTATATGTACATATGCGTTCTTGAAAACCTTAACGCAAATCAAAATTACCGTATACCAAAGCCATCATAACAAGTAGAAATAAGAAATGTGTTCCAGCATATTGAAAGTCACCCCTACAGACATCAAAATACATGAAAATAGTCATACAAAAATGTCAAGTGCTGCGTTTTGGGGCCATTATGAGTGCGTCGCTGTGCGTAGTGATAATATCCACAAAAAACACGCCGCAAGAATTTCATTTATGTTCAATTGGGATATATATATATATATATATATATATATATATATAAGAAGATGATATCCAATATAGAAGGCAGTAGAAGAGCAGAAACACAAACAATGTAGAAAAAAACAATACATATGAAAATATCATAGAGGCAATGAAATGATTTTTGGTGAATGTGTAGGAGACATGCCCTGCCAAAAAATAAAAATAAATAAATAAATAAATATAAATAAATAAATGAGTAATAGGCTACTAAAACCAGGCACACAACATTCACACTCATTCACAACACTCTCTTTGCCACTTGGCCACCAGTTAAGAAGAAAAGTATTCCTTCTTTCTCTTTGTAGGAATCAGTCTAAGCAGTAAGGGAGTATTCCCTGTAAAAGAAGATGGAGTGAGAGAAGTTAGGACTCCTTCCTTAGCAATTAACTCACTAATAATAGTAACAATAAAAATAATAATAATAATAATTATTATTATTATTATTGTTATTATTACAAATCAATGTATAAATTAATAAAAGAATAAAGTGAAGATATAGTACTACATAATTAACTTGACCATTTACCAAAGTCTTTCTTGATTGAAGAGTTTAAAAATTTGTCTAAATGAAAGCAAGAAATAGAAAAGAACAAAACACAAAAATACCTTTGTGATGAAGATGGGATATGTTCACAATGTTGATGTATCCATGTACAAAAACAAAGTTGAAGAATCACTGCTTTGATGTTCCTCTTCATATATTTGTATTCTTTATTGAATGGTCATCTTGTGACACACTAAGAATCATGAAACATTACTCTTTCACGTTGATAATTCTTAATCTCTCCCATTTAAGTCCACTATATCTGTTGAATCAGGGTCTGTTAAATCAAGGGTTAAGTGAATGTGTATATATGTATAACCCAGCAAAATAATAAGTACTCCAAATGAGATCTAGAGAACTTGATCAAGGGGTGCTGTAAAATTATCATTAAAGACAGCGTGACCTCACTGAATGTTTCCCTTTCTGTCTTACAACACAAGGAGGGTAGTCACAGCTTGTCTTCTAAAGGCAACTCATTTCTTTCTCACAAAACAACAGAAGCCTAGTTACACATACACACCATTCATTTAATACTAAATATGGCAACTCAGAAACAGAGGGAGTTTGCTCTCTAATAGGGTAGTTGATGAGTGAAACAGACTCCGTAACCATATTGTTAGTGCTGAGACAATAGAGGGTTTTTAAAGAAGATTGGACAAGTTTATGGATGAGGATGATAGGTAGAATTAAAGAGTGGTGCTCACATAGGAACTGCTGTGAGTCTGCCTAATGGCCTCATGCAGCTTCCCTCATTTTCTCGTTCTACATGCCTCCTATCAACCCTAACTCGATTGATGATAATTTTATCAACTTTTTACCAACTATTTAAAATTCTGAAGTAAAGAAATTGTAGTAGAGATGTCAATCAGTCCTATAGGCAATGGACATGAAAAAAAATATTATATATATATATATATATATATATATATATACACAAACAATATTACCAGTGAATACCTCTCAAAAATTAAAACAAAAATATAATTCTGCGACAAGAAAAGCATAGACTGAGAGAAAGTCTGCGACAAGAAAAGCATAGACTGAGAGAAAGTCCACATAAGAGACTATGTTTTCAATTACACACATTTTTGCTGACAATTTTTATGAGCAGAACTTTTCCCCATATTCCATGGAATGACCTTTCCATGTGGAGATGATCATTATTTTATCACCAAATCTAGTTTCATCATTGTATAAAAAAACAACAACAGGGCAACTGTGTGTGTATGTGAGTGTGTCTGTATCCTACTGATTATCCAGCCAGCCTTTTCCCTATGGAGCAAGCTCAGAGCTCATAGACTGATCTTCGGGTAGGGCTGAAACCACATCACACACTACATACTGGGACAGCGAAGCCACAACCCCTCGATTTGCATCCCGTACCTACTTATTAATAGATACACATGAAGAGGCTTGCCCATTTGCCTTGCCACGTCCAGGACTTGAACCTGGGGCTTCTCAGTTGTGACCCAAGTGTACTAACCACTACACTACACGATGTGTGTGTGTGTGTGTGTGTGTGTGTGTGTGTGTGTGCGTGTATTATAGAAGGAAGTAAGTTAGTGCTAGAAATGTAAAGTTTTAAAATGTTATATAGTCTGTGTGTGTGGGGTGGTTGAGACATATCTTTAAAAATTTACCAATAACCCTCTGTGCATGTTCACAAACATTCAAGTATCCACACTACTGTTCATGAGTTAAACACACACACACACACACACACACCAAAAAAAATAATAATACCTACCTCACTACTAAACTCAATACTTAATGAAATTTCGGTGACGGCTACATACTTCGTCTACAATGAGCTTCTCTATTTCAATGTGTTCAGCCTTTTGGTGCTCAGTGAGTCGCAGAAGACTGCTCTCACGCTCTGTTACCAGTGTAACCTCCTCCCGCCTTGTTTGTAACAGATTTCCAATCACCAGGTCGTGCTTGTATTTCCGAAGGGCTGCTGTTGCCTTCTCAATCAACTTCTTCTCATCTGTTTCAAGCTTGAAAGATACCACATACAGCTGTGGACCCCACACAGACACCAGAGGGCGCAGCATCTTGGGCACCAGCTGTAGCTGCACTGTTAGTGGACCAGACTCTGACTGAATCTTGTGCTCCGATATCTCATCTGTTTTGAAAAAGAGAGAATGGTAGACAGTTATGATGAGAAATTGTACATGAAGTGTGATTTCAAATAAAATACTCATTACCTCAATGAAAAGATCCCCTCAGCAAAAACATATAGTTTGTCTAAAATCAATCTTGTGCACAAACGACAAAAAAGTCACAAATAAAAATTTTTAATATAGTTTGTCCAAAATCAATCTTGTGCACAAACGACAAAAAAGTCACAAGTACAATTTTTTAATAACTATATAATGAGATGAAGGGATTCATAAAGAATAAGTTAGAGATAAAATTGTATTAAGACTGTTAAACATGTTGTATGATTATCTAAATACTTTTGTATGTGTACTTATTCATGAAATCTTTAAATCAGGGATAGGCAAACTATTCAGTCCTAGAATCAATTATAAAATGCACAATTTTATAAGGCTGCATAGTATGTTAACCCCAAATAATTAACATTCAAAATACATAAACAAAACAGACTTCTAAAGAAAAATGCAATTGATATTTATTAATTAATATTCTAAAGTACTACTGTACATGAATAAAATTTATTGGAAAGAGAAAGTAAATCAATTTAAACTTTACACATTAAAGGGAAAAATTTTCAGTTGGGAAATCTACATGAAACATATCTGAAAGACAAAATAATTTTTTAAGAAAAAGTTTTGTTAATTAATATCATAGAATAAGAAAACAAATTGAATTGAAAAACAAAGTAACGTTTAAGGAACTAGAAAAACACTATCAAATTATATTCTTAAAGTAAAAAAATCAAATAAAACATGTAAAAAACATGTAAAACTAACATTTGAGGTAATGCATGAATTCCTTTGGCAAAGTTAGATCACATCTGTTTAAAATTATTTCTTTTAATTCATTTATCAAGGGTCTTATAAGGAAAACATGATGGAAGACTATATTTGGGGGCTCATTCATGAAAGTAGTGTACAGTATAAGTGTAAATCTAGAACTACTATTCATTTATAATGTTTCTATTGTCTCAGTTGTGTAATTCTAGAATAAATAAATGCTACTATTGCATCATATGCTGTTTTGTATCTACTTTGTGCAAATGAAACTTCAAATTTGTCACTATGTCTCTATGAGAACAAGTAAATTTCATAAATATCATTATCCTGGACACAAAAAGAAAATACAAGTATTTTTCATGTTTTTTTAGACAAAAGCAAATAGAAAATAACAGTTCCAATTCACGGACAAAAACTTTGTTATATGGTGTTATCAGTGTTACCAAGATTTAGTAGTGCACTATCACCCAAAATCAAACAGAAACATTTTAAAACAGTCTGGAACGGACATTTCTGACTGCAAGTGATCCCTTGACAACAATGCCAATGGAGTGCTGGCCATGAAATCACTGGTGGCACTGTCACCAAAAACACTCCTGCTCCTGCCTCCTCTCTTCACAAAACAATCCATTGTCCAATAGTCACCAGTCACTGCTTGATAAATAAAAAGAAAATTAATATACTGAACATTGGATGTTGGGTGTATGTGAGCACACTAAAAGCTGAGGAAACAATGATCCTTTGCTGGAAAATGCTGCAGAAAAGAGCTCAACAATGCTGTGCAACAAATTGGGCAACTGTCATCTTCATTTCTTAACTTTTGAAAATTACAATAATGCAAGCGGTAATGCTGAAATATCTTTATGCATTACTGTTAGTACATTACTTTGAAAATCTTAGCATTACTGTGGTACTGCATTACCAATTTGGTAGTGCATTAGTAATACAGTAATGCAGTAATGCCTGGCTCTGTCAATATGAACATTTGTTTGCCTAAATTAAACATACAGTACTTACTTAGCACTCTCTCTCTCTCTCTCTCTCTCTCTCTCTCTCTCTCTCTCTCTCTCTCTCTCTCTCTCTCTCTCTCTCTCTCACCAACAATAAAAAGGAACACAGGAACAGCACCTTGAGGAATGTAAAAGTCCGAAACAGCTGCTGCCAGATACAGCAGAGCCTTTGGGGCCAGTCGTTGCAGACACTGAGTGGCAGAACGAAGGAGCCAGAGGTAATCACTGAGTGAGGTGAAGGTGAGCCACAGAAGGCGCCCCTCAGACTTTATCTGCTGGTACTCACGCCATACTGGATGCACCTGTGAAGGTGTGAAGATGAAGAGGGCATTTATAAAGTTTTTTATAAGCTTGTAATATTTCATCTGCTATAAATAAATTGCTATGTTTTTTCTTATCATTTATACATATTGTATGTACTTCATCAATAAATCAATCCCAAAAATATATAGTGTTGATATGAGAAATTGGTGGTAAGCTCAACTTTCAACTCCAAGGAAGTAGTTCTTTCACAAGTCACAAATAGACTAAGTCACTAAGAAAAAACATTTGCAGTAGTTACCTGCAGTGGGTTAGAAAGGTAATATTCCACACATTAAAAAATAAGTTTAAGGCTGCAAATGATACTTAAGTTAAAGAAGATAAGGTTGAGGAGATATGAAGATATTTAGGATTGATACCAAAGGAGCAGCCACAACCAGGAAACATTAATGTTCCCTCCCAAGAAGGGGAGACTGAGGCTGGAGTAGGAAATTCCATCTTGAAATCTTGAATTTAAACTCCTAGTGCAAGGACAGGCTGTGTTATGGGGTAAGTGAAACATTCTGGGTGTTTACAACAGCTCGGTAAATGGAAAGTTCATAGCACTTGTCTGGTCCATCCCTGGGAGTAGTAATATTTTGGCAGGTTTCTACTGGCTCCTTGTTAATTATATCCTTACCTATTTCTTACCACCTTTGTCTTGAACTTTTTCAGAATAAGTTTCATGATAATTATCATAATTGTTAAACATTCCTTTGGACTCTTAAGGACTGACACCTTTGCTGCACCTCTTATATATATATATATATATATATATATTGTTTTCCTTTACCAGATTGCACCTTTCATTGAAAAGACCATTTGATCAGATTTACATTGTAATGCAGCCAGTACATGGAATTCTGGCAATGATGTTAATATGTATGTTGGCTTTCATATGATGGAGTGTTAAAATTGAAAACTAGTAAAAAATATTTTGTCAATATTTAGCCACCTCAAAACTGAAAGGTATTGACAACATGATCTACACAAAATATTCTTGAGATACCTATGAAATACAGCTAAATTCACCAGGAGAAAAGGAATGGACATATCCCTGGTATAAGAGTAAGTGTTGAAACAGAGAGAGAGGCAGCTAAACATGGCCAGATATTACTTCATTTTTCTGCAGCACCATCATCTTTATTAAATACAAGTTCCAAATTCTAGATTTAATTCCCTATCAACTCTACTAACTAACATATTTACCAATATTTTGTTTAATTAGATGCAAAGTGGATGATTGGGGGCCCTCCACTATAGCTACACACAACCTCAGGCCCTCAGAGGTAATTTCTCCCTCAATGCCAATACAGCCTGTGGTGGGTATCCTAATCCTAGACCACAAGATTACTATAACATCTGAATCTCTAGTTTATTTCTGCCATATTTGCAACCCACCCCCACACATACCACTCAACCTGACACCACACTATTCTCCCCTGTATTTCCAGTGTGGGGATGGATCTAATTTGAAGTGGTCATGACACATTTCATGATACTTTCTCTCTCTCTCTCTCTCTCTCTCTCTCTCTCTCTCTCTCTCTCTCTCTCTCTCTCTCTCTCGCGCTCGCGCTCTCTCTCGCGCTC
>CM035177.1:19736092-19748793 GCA_020233015.1 Callinectes sapidus | reverse complement strand
GGGGGGGGGGGGGCAGGTAAGGAAAACCAATATTGGGTGAGGGGGTCAAGGGGGTTCCATTGAATAACAGGAAGTGCAAAAATGTTCTGTAAATCTGAAAAGTTTGAGGACCACTGCAATAAAGTAAAGATCCATAGAGACAGGACAATGTTTCTAATATTGTTAATGACAACTTGAGGTGAGTTTATTTTTCACATAATATTTATAAAAAGCCTATGTATCTTTGAAAATGACAACTTAAAATGACTTGAACGAAAAAATAATGGAAAGAAACAATTGAATACAGTGCCAGCCTTACCTGACTAGAGTGTGGTGAGGAAAGCTGTAGGACTCCACCCGGTCCTTCATGCAATGCCTCTAATAGGAACCTGGAATTGAGATGCCGCAGGAAGGGAGTGACGGACTTGTCTCGGTGAATGAAAATGACAGCATAATCATGGCGCAGGAAGTACTCAGTGGAGGCTGCCCCTCGAGTCCCAGCACTGAAGTTATCCACAAACCTGAAGCAATATACAATGGTATTTTGTGAAAAGATTGTAAGGTCATGGTTTTTGTGTCTGGTGTACAGGACAACCCTCCTTCATTGTGCCTTTTTTACAAAGATATAAGTTATCTTATCAATCAAAATATGTATATGGTATGCATTTGTTTTACATTATTTTTACTTGTCAATGACTACCATTTTCCACAATTTAAAGTCATCGTATCTTTGAGCAGTCTGTTAAATATGTGTGTATATGTATGTTATATGTATGTATGTATGTGTAGAGTACTTCTTCAAATTCTTTATGGTAGTCCTCTCCCTCTAAAACTGTGATTTTAGTGTATGCAGTATAGTCTGGCAGATCAACTGAATGAAATTTGTTTAAATTTTGATAGCAATATCTTATGATGGTAGACAGTACACTCATCTGTTGACAGGATTCCAAGACCTTATCCATTCTTTTTTAGGTTGTGACTGTTGCACCACTGATAACTATTAATGGCAAAATTTTTCAAACATTGCTACTGCTACATTTTATCAATAATCTGTGAAGAAATCATCTACATAAATACTTCTATCACAACCCCTTACATCTTTCAAAATTTCAAGATGGAATAAATCTAATTCATAAAGTTTTCTTCAAAAGGAATATTTCTCATCCGGGATATTGTTTCTACACTACTCTTTCTAGGTTTCAATATCTTTCTTGCAATATGCAAATCAAGATAGCATCAAATCAATGCATTACCATTTTCATATTATCAGTTATGATTTTTTTTCTAAATTACTCCTAAAAAGGCAATCAACTTCTTAGTAGTATAATAACTTGAGCAAAAGCAATAAAGAGGAGGAAGAGGGGGAGGAGGAGAAAGAGGAGATTATATATTTGTAGCCCACCTGACAGTATTGCGTTCAAGGGGGACAGTAGTGCCTCCAGAGGTGACCAGGGCAATTGGGTGGTGGCCAACATGATGCTGACAGAAGGCCTCCATCTGGGCACAGTTCTGGAGGTGGCCCCGTGGTGCTGGGTTCTGGGCAAAGTATTCCTCCCACTCCTCCATGGTTTCTGATGGATGATAGGTTAAGTTTACAACAGGAGGTAAAAAAACATTTCCTTCTTTACCTCTTCTGTAATGAAATAATGGATAGCATAAAACAAACTTGTGTGCAGTGACTGTTTGGTGCATAACAACAAAGATATTAGAAGACATGTACACTAGGTAATTATCCTCAAATAGAAGATCCATGAAGGCAGGCATGGACTTCAGGCACACAGACAAAAAAAAAACTTTTTTTTATGTAAGGAGGAGAAGCTGGCCAAGGGCAACACAAATAGTGAAAATAAAAAGTCCACTAATTGCCAGTCTCCTAAAAGGTCAATAGAGTTAGCTGAAAGTCAGGGACAAATGTCTTGAAACCTCCCTCTTAAATAGCGTGAAGACATAAGAAGTTGAAAATACAGAAGCAGGCAGGGAATTCCAGAGTTAAGTTAATGTAGAAAAAATTGAAGGGGATGTCAAAAGATTTCTAGTCGACACCAAAAGATCCATTCGACCTGGAGGCATTTATGATTCCCTCCACAGAAAGGGACTCTGAGGCTGGTGTTACAGTTGCCATTTAAAAAACTTTTAAGTGAAGGACATGTGTGTGGTGAGTGCATGTGGTTTAGTGTAGAGGAAGAGAGTTGTCATTATTGGGCAGGCTGTGACAAACCCCTTGATTTGTGAGACACACAGGGAAACATTCAGTGAGTTCACAGCTAGTTTTAGTAAGTGCTCAAAGCACTTCCTGAAACCTCTCCAAACCAGAAAAGGCCAGGAAAGAACACTCGACTGTACCCCTGTTCAACGCTGAATATCCTCGGTCTCTCCTTTACTTATAATCTAAACTGAAAACTTCACGTCTCATCTCTTGCTAAAAGATTTTATGAAGTTTGGCTGAAGTATCTCTGCCAGTTTTTCTCAGCCAATTTCAACAGCTAACTCTGTACAAAGGTCTTATCTGCCCATGTGTGAAATACTCTTCACTGGTATTGGGAGGGTTCTACACACACAGCTATATTAGATAAGGTGGAATCCAAAGTTTTTTGTCTGATCAATTTCTTTCCTCTGACAGATCATCTTCAACCTCTTTCTCATGAACAAAATGTTATATCTTTTGCTATCTTCTATTATTATTTTCATGCTTGCTAACTGCATATCTCCCCTGCCTCACTGCACAAAGCTTTCTTCTTCCCCTTACCACTATTCATCCAACTCACTAGTGCAAGAGTTAACCAGTACTCTCATTCATAACTCTCTTTGATAAACTCAAGAATTCCCTACCTGCTTCTGTATTTCTAACTTCCTATTCAGGAAGGAGGTTCCAAGACAATTTATCCCTTTATTTTAGCTACCTCTCTCAGACCTGCAAGGGAACTCCAACTAGGTGGGCCCTTTATTCATTTTATATTGCCCTTAGCCACCTTTACCATATAATATATATATATATATATATATATATATATATATATATATATATATATATATATATATATATATGCCATGAACTTTAGCATGGGCTTATATAGTAAAATAATGTTTAACAACTATACCCCAAAAGTACAAAAAAGAGAAGGGAGAGCAAATATTAAACCAGAACATAAGACCCTTTGCCTTCAATGACCACAAGTGACAAGTGTCAATAATAAACATTTGGTTAAAATCAAAAAGGCATAAAATTTCAAAATAAAAGATAATCTTGTGGATTTATAATACAAGTGATTACTTAGCTGCACAAATATTCTGCAGTTAATTAATTACTCAGCTGGAAAATCATAGCATGAATGAAATTCTGAAAATAATAACAAAAACCATCCATTGGATAATGACAAGGTTAACAATATAATTTCTAGATGCCAGTTAACCACTTACATCATGCACAAAAAAAAAAAGCTACCAGGCATATCTACTTTTCCAATAACTATTCAACACCCAACAAAAAAAATTAACCAGACCTAACACACAAGACCACTACCACTGGACCGTGACATGAGTTAGCCACCGGATCACACGTCTCTGCACAGCCACACACACACACACACACAAACACACATCTCTTCAATGCTTATCTGCTTATCACTACACATCTCTGACAGGCTTCATTATTGTCTATAGGTGTTCAACAGAGACACAAAAGAAAGGAACCTAACATCTTTTGGTGACCTTAACCAGGGGTCTTTGTTCCCCTAGAGTGCCCTCATTAGGTAAACTAAGTTAACATAACATTGTGTAATCTCCTAACTTGCAATAAGGCCAATTACAGTAAAACTCTAGGCTTGGACCTCCCTCTTTACTTCCATCCCAACCCAACCCCACCATCTCCAGCAAGCTTGGCGGCCATGGGGGATTGGGCTTTAAGGGGGGGAGAAGGACAAAAAGGCAATATATGGCAATTGGAGAAAAATTCATTACATAAAATGCCATTTGGGGACAATTAAAAAAAAAAAAAATCGCAAGCGGGAGAAGTCTAAGGACCAACCTAATATGAAATACTGCCCCAATATTCATTTAATTACTATGTCCTTACAAAATCCATCCCTAGATTAAAATCATCACAGACTTGTCCTGTAGTAGGTAAGCAATCTATCACTTTACATCGTCTTTTATGATGATAAGGAGATCCAATCATGCAGACTTTCCCCGGTTACTTCTATCCAAGCTGCCTACAGCAACATTCCACGAAACAATACGAGACAACCACAATAGCATGACCAATCAACATACCATTATCATGCATTACCAACCTGCAACACTCGATCAGTAGATTATTATGCAGTTACGGTAGATTTCCTTTCCTAGCGGCCCTCTTATTTAACGCGTTTTTACTCCGTTGTTGTTATCCTGTTTCACAAATACAGTTTTAGATTTAATGCCCCTTACTTTCCCGACTTGCGAATGTACTCGTGATGTTATCTACCTCTGTATTACTTCCAACATTAACCATAACATTCCCCACAATTCGATACTCGGCTCTTCATTCTCCTTCCTCTTCTTCCTCTTGTGACACGGCAGATGTAAACACACACACACACACAGACACACACACACAAGGATATTATTCTAAGAATCCTTGCACACACCTCTTCCTTCTATCAGCTCTAAATTTTTTTTATGTTTAAGATCCTTTGAAAAAATGTATGAAAAATTACGAATTCTACTCTAAAATCATCAAAACATGTGAACATTTCAGTATACATCTTACCAATGGAAGATAAGACAACAATGTAACTACATTATTATTTAATGATTACTTGGACACACTTACTTATACAACTGCTTCCTTTTTTCTCTAAATAAACCGCACTCGTCTAGTATTCCAACCTTCAATCCTCCAACCGCATCGAGTATCGACGTCCTGTTGTTGAGCACTGATGGGAAAGTACGTGTATGACGGCCGTTCCACATTTCAAGGCAATATACCACGAAACTCGCGCCACACACTGTATTTGATGAACTATGGCTCTTCCATTAAAAATTCTCCTTGTTCTCCGTTAGCCATTTCATGATTTGTATCTCCTGATTTCAATATAATACAGACATTGTTTTGTCAAAAGCTCTCGCTGGGGAATTATCTTTACATGAAAATGGATATGAATAAGCAGAATAACACAGATATTTAAAATTCCCTTCTGGAATTCTCCGGATTGGGTGTGACATCTCTTAGCCTGATACCATCTTTTCTCCCAGGCTTCTGCTGATGTTGCTCGTCCTGAGACTGAACCTCCTTAGTCTAGTAGCCCTCAGTCTCAGTCTCTGGCTGGTATTCTGAAACTCATCGCTCTCTCACTATCACTACTTTCCAAAGGCTCTAATTGAAGATACTCGTGTTTTTAAAAGTATTTCTATGGTTCTAGTGATATATTGGCAAGATTTCTGGCTTATCATAAGGAGAAAGTGTCTTGATAATAAGACTAATTGTTTCTGTGGCCTTGAAAAATTGTCATGGTGAGAGGGGAAGGTGTTTCTGAATAAGGCGCTCTTCTCTCTCGTTCAATGCTGCGTTTGGCCATCGTCCTTGGTTCGTACATCATCAGTCACCACATGATCAAACCATTTCCTTTGCATATCTTGCTTTCTATCCAGAATTGTAACTATTTGTTTCATTTTTCCTCTCGCCTCCTGATTTCGTTCACGGTTTTCCCATCTTCGCAGACACTTTTCCAATACCTCATCTTAAACGCAAGAAGTTTCCTTTCCTCTTCCTTCTTCAGTACCCAACATTGAACTCCATATGTGTATTGAATTTATAACCACATATGGTAATTTCAATTACAGTCTTGTGCTCGTAATGTTACTCCTTTATATTGTTACGAACCAATGTTTACTATTGGTGTGTGTGTGTGTGTGTGTGTGTGTGTGTGGACAGAGACAAGACAAGCGAGAGAAAGGGGATTTTGACGAGTGAGAATTGGCAGGTAGGGGAGAGACAACACCGGACTGAGAGCTCTGCTTCGCCTCCCCTCGTTTCCTGGATATGGTGAAAGCGTCTGTGTGTTACAATGAGTGCAAAGACTGTGGTTGCCGCTGTTGACATTGTAAAATGTTCCCTGCTGGGAGGCCACGAAAGAAGTGTGAGAAGTTGAGGTGGCCCAAGCTGCCACCTTGCTGTGCGCGCTGCCTCTGTTGTGTCCGCCATGTGTGTGGCGTCATGGCACAGTCCCCTTGTTTTAAGCGTATTGTTCAATGCATAAAACTGGCCAAAGTGAACTCTGTTTGTGCTTTGTCCCCCATTTGATTTACAATAGGGTCACTTCGCTACATTTGCCCATCCAAGCTGTGGATGTCGCGCCACCCTCTGCCCCTGCCCTGCTGTGTGTGCCTGTGACCTGGCCGGAAGTCTAAGGTGGTGCATGTGGACCGTCTGTGGAGGTATGCAGGGGATGCCATCTCTTCCTGGGAGGCCAGGATGGCACTGTCCCAACTCCTCCCTCACCTGGAAGTGAGAGCAGTGACGATCCTGCTCTAGACAGTGATGGCCAGGCGAAGGGAGCAGTGACAACAGTGACAGTAGTGATGGTGAGGCCAAGAGACAGGTCTTTGAGACTAACAAACCTACTAGGACCCGGAGGCCACCACAGTGGTTAAGGGACCATGTTGAAATTTAGTTCTTGTGTATGAAAAAATGTAAAAGTGATCTATTTTTGTTTAATTCTGTTCAGTTTATTTTCTTTTGTATGGAGATGAGGACGGCTGAGTCGGCCTTTTTGTAAGAGAGGGGGATAGTATTACGAACCAATGTTTAATATTGTGGACTGTGTGTGTGTGTGTGTGTGCACGCGCGTGTGCGTGTGAGTGGCGCGGGTAGAGACGAGTGAGACAAATGGGATTTCGATGAGTGAGAGTTGGCCAGCAGGAAAGGGAGAGAACACCCGCCTGAGAGCTCTACTTCATCTCCCCTCGTTTGCTGAACAGATATACCCTCTGACTGCATGGTGGAAGTGCCTGTATGTTAGCAGTGTGTGCGAAGACTGGTTGCTGCTACTTGACTTTGTAAAGTCTGCCGGGAGGCCACGGAAGTAATATGAGGTGTGAGTGTGGCCCGAGCCTGCTGCCTTGCTGTGCGCTGTTTTGTTGTGTTTGCTGTGTGTGGCGTCGTGTCACGACTCTCCTGTGTTATGTACTGCTTTACTCAGTAGGCTGGCCAAAATAAACTCTGTGTGTGGTTCGTCCCCCCATTTGATCTTCTATAGGTTCACTTTGCTACACTTGCCTATCCGAGCTGTGGATGTCACGCCACCGCTGCCCTGCTGTGTGTGCCTGTGGCCTGAGACGTGTTGGGGGCAGGGGTGTGTGGGTAGGTTATAATATTTTATTTAGTCGTGTTTTCAGTACACTTCAAAAATGTAAGTTTTGCTTTTTGTGGTTCGTGGTCTGCTTTTGTATAGTTTCAGAAACTACTGTTACGAACCAATGTTTAATATTGTGTGTGTGTGGTTGTGGGGAGGTGTGCGTGAGTGGCGCGGGGCGGAGACTGCCGATAGAAAGGGGATTTTGATGAGTCTGTTACTGTGTAGTTGCTGGCCGGCAGGAAGGGGAGAAACAACACCCGCCCCGCCCGAGAGTCCCGCCTGCCTTCTCTTGTTTCCTGGACAGATAAACCCTTTGCCTGCATGGCGAAAGTGCCTGTGTGTTCAAGTGAGTGCAAAGACTGTGGTTGCCGCTGCTGACATTGTAAAAGCCTGCCGGGAAGCCACGAAAGAAGTGTGAGAAGTTGAGGTGGCCCAAGCTGCCGCCTTGCTGTGCCCTGTTCGCCTTGTGTGTGGCATCTTGGCACGGTCCTCCTGTTTTGTGCGTATTGTTTTATGCAGTAAACTGGCCACAGTGAACCTTGTATGTGCTTTGTTCCCCATTTGATCTGCTTTAGGGTCATTTCGCTACACTTGCCCATCTGAGCTGTGGATGTTACCCCTTGCCTGTTTGTACCTGTGGCCTGTGTACCCTGTGGCCTGAGACGTGCTGAGGGCGAGGGTGTGGGGGCTTACGTAACACTACTTTATACGTGAAAACGTGTATGATTTCATTACTTTTACAGCAGTTAAGCAAGGGAATGGAGTACCATGTTTGAGATGACCATAATGTAACCCGAGAGTCTTGAAGAGCTCCTCATCTCCATTATACAACCCACAACATAAATTGGGATATGGACTGGCAAGTTGTAAGAACATATGATCGTACAGTGAAGAGGGAGAGGGTGTTCAGAAAGTTTAATCTCGTAAACACTTTTGAACACCTTTTTAAGATGGTACAGGTTTCTGTGGAAGGATATACTGCTGTAGCCTTATAAAAAATGGAAATAAAAATGAAGAACATAAGAACGACGAGAAAGGGGAAAAAAGAAAAGGCTAAAGGAACAAGAGGAAGAACATGAAAGAAGAAAATGGAGGAAAGAAAACAATCAAGAATTTACAAAGTCTAGGGGAAAAATATAAAGATTAAACCAACAATAATATTTACCATTCTGCGTATATAAAGATTAAACCAACAATAATATTTACCACTCTGCGTATTTTATTCTGTATACCATGAATTATTGAAACTTGCTACATGTCTACAATATGTAAATTGAAGACTATACTGTATCAACAACAACAAAAATAAATAAATAGATAAAATAAATAAATAGAAGTGTGTTATCAAGTCATTACAGTTGGCATTATATGCGTCATTGAAGTAAAATTATGTCCTTACTATATACTGCGTATATTGCGTAAACGAGAAAATGGATTTTCTACCTGAATACATTGCGTTCCATTTAATTTCCACCACTAGTGATATGACTCCTACTATCTGCTGTGACATACTGTTAGCTTCCCTTGGCAATGTTCGCGTGATATCTTGTTATCGCTGTGACTGGCTCACGTTGTCTGTCTAAGAGAGAAATGTCTCGACTAATAAGAGGAAAATAATGTTAACACCAACGTACCAGCGTCATCTACCGGACGGAGAGTGAGATCACTATATAGTTTGCAAGTTTAAAACGGTGGACCTACGAAACTTCAGTAAATTCTTTAGGAGAGTGTTCGTAAGGGTTTCTTAACGTTTTCTATTTAGGAGCAAAGCCCGTTAGCCATTCTCTAGCCAACAAGAGGTACATGACATGGCCATTGCTTGTGAATAAATAATAGAAGAGAGAGATATTTTGTGAAGACATCTATGTCATGTAAGAGATTAACTTAAGTGAAGATCACGAATTAGTAGCGACATCAAATTTGTAAAACAAACACGAAGATGGGTATGTTAACCAGGACGATGCGTCTTATGAATGGAGGGATTAAATGAAAGAACAGATGTTATGAATGGAGGGATTAAATGAAAGAACAGATGGACATATTGGCATTGCCTGATACTCATCTAACCTGCTTCACTGCTTCAGTAATGCAATTCTGGTTCTCCATATTACATGGGTGATTAATATCTATTAGTATTAGTACAGAAGAGGAATGACAAAAAGTATATAAAGAACTAAATTACCAGAGGAGGTATTTTTTTCTGAATTTCCATTCCTATGAAAGCTTTGGATCAAGAGAATCCGATAGGGGCATTTAAGTGGCATAATGGTTATGAAAAGAAGAATATAATCGATATTTTTCGTGTCAATAATTAAGATCAGACAAATTATTATTCACACTAGATAAAGTTAATTCTGAAATAGAAAGATGATGAATTTAGCTATGCAACTGAAAAATAGATGGCTGGAAAAGACTCGAGAATCAGATAGTTTGAACTCAATCAATAGGAAGCTTTGAAGGAAAATAAGATGAACTCATGAATAAGGATGACGTGTATGTTTTAAGTTGTTATCTTTGAACAGAGGGACTGTCATGTGCTGGCCTACTGGTTTAATTACATAATCCCTGACGTCCTTTTTACCAATTTTAATCCTTTTAGTGCTAGAACGCATTACCATATTTATTTTGCTCATTACTTGTCGTTTTTATACAGCTTCAGAAACTCATGTGGGGATTGAAATGGTACAGACTCTGACCATTAATTTTCTAACATCCACAGACCCTTCCTAATGTCTCCTAATGTCTAATCATATCCCAAAACTCAATGTAAAAATGTGTCCCAGTACTGAAGAGGTTAAAGTACGGTCTCACTTATCCGAATCACATAGTCTCAACATATTTCTGACTGTCTTGGACTGGTCTTAGACACGTTTCCAAACATATTAATCAGGAATCCAATATCCGGGTTCATTTTCCCTCGTTTTCTTAGACTTCTTTGATATAGGTGTCTTTTTGCCCTCGTTTCTCATTGCTATTAATACGTGGGCACGATGCCATTTTGTTTGGATAATGACGTCACACCTGGCGCCGGTCCGTCCAAATATACCTGACCCACCCACACCTATTCCGTGCCAAGACGTCCCTCCACCCCCGTCCGCCGCTCTTTTCCATTTCCATCCCTTACCTTTCCTCTATTCCTCCCTCTCTGCCTCTTTGCGTCTGTCTCTTCTTCATCTTCTATAACTCATTTTTTCTTTCCCTTAGTTCATCGCCCTCCTATCCTCACTCCACCGTGCTTACATAATTGTCATTCCTCCCTTCCCTTGATTAGTTTTTGTACTTATTCTGTCATGCGATATCCTCCCTGCAATAGTCTTTCCGTATACATTCCTCCTCCTCCTCCTCCTCCTCCTCCTCCTGCTCCTCCTCCCCCTCCTCCTTTTACTCAGTCGCAATTTTCTTTTTATTTTCTTTTTTGTCTTATTTTATTTCTCCTCCCCTCTGCTCCTCAGTTATCGTGACGTCATTTCCGGCTCATCAGTGACGGTGGTGGTCCGAGTTCCGTGCCAGTTTATGTTGCCAATGTGATTTTTTTTCTCTTTTATGGTACTCCTTTTGTTTACTCGTGTGTACATTCTCATTACCGTATATTGCAACAAGTAGGCTTTGGGATCGCAAAAATAATTAATTTGATAAGCACAGATATTTACAAATAAGCGATAAAAAACGTACATATTCAGAGGAACGTGAGATATAATTGGAGCACCTGGGTAAACTACAACATTACACAACCATCAGATAACCCCAACAGAAAGAACAGTGACAAAATGAATAGGAGAATTAGTCTATGAAGGGGAAACAAAAGGCAAAACTAGTGATGAATATCTCCCCAAGTCTCCCCAAAACTTGTATGCACGAAAAGAAAATGAGTATGAAAATACTCTACTAAGGAAATCATTTAACTAAAGAATTTTTTGTGTTACAGAAGTTAGATAAAAAGATATATCACAGGTGAATTTAGTACAAAAGAGAATCTGAGCTCTAAGTTTAGTAATTTATAATTCGGTAGGCTGAAACACACCGGGACCAGAGCAAATAACCTGCTTGCACATTTATCCATGACATCCAGTTTTGGATTGAAAGTGAGGATAGGAAAATTGGGAAAGAACAGAAACGAGTTTGGAGGTGTAATATTCATGGTCCTTTTGTCATATGTATTTACCATAGGAAGAGAGAGAGAGAGAGAGAGAGAGAGAGAGAGAGAGAGAGAGAGTGAAAACAGAAACACATCCAAGTGGGTCAGTTTATCTTCCCTCTCCCTTGCTTTTTACACCGCTCTTCTCTCCTCCCCTCTCTTAGCTTCGACCATCTCTGTCCAAGACCAACAATATTTCTCATTTTGCTTCCCCCTCTTCTAGTTCACGCACCATTTCTACAATTTCTTCTCTCTCGTTCGAGTCATACGCTTATAGAATGGATTGTTCTTGAATGTGTTTAACTCAGAAACAAATAGAAATCTCAAAATCCATTTCAATGAGTATTTTTAATGTAATCCAAGCATGGCATTTTCTTCTTTTTTATTGATTCATCTTTGTTCTTTTATTTATGTTCCGCAACAAAGTCATTAGTTTGCTGAAAAGAACGGCAGGATACGTGCAGCCGGTAAATTTAGGAAAACACCTGAGAGAACTCTCGTATCTGACGGAAAGCGGGAATCGAGTCCTATTCACGCAATCTTTTTCTCTTTCTACACGTGTCTTTTTTTCCTTTCCATCACCATCCAACACTCTCGCAGGTAGCAAGATGTCTATTGCTATTTGCCTGCCTTTACATTCCTTTAGACTTGTACATCCTCCTCAGGAAAAAAAAAAGTAATGTACAGCACAGTAAATGACACAAATCTTCGCAGGAAATCTTCTGCAGTCGTGGTATTTTTTACTACCTCTAAGATGAACCAATGACTGTCATTAAACTTTATTGATAAAAACAGGTGAGGGTTGAGAGGCTTAGATGAAAGCAAGGAGGGAACTGTGTCTGAAACCCTCAAAACAAGTCCTAAGGTAAATCTGCATAGTTAAAAAACTCCCACCACATGTCTGGGAGTTAATCAGTATAGACACACTCATCCCCTCCTCCTTCTCCTCCTCCTCCTCCTCCTCCTCCTCCTCCTCCTCCTCCTCCTCCTCCTCCTCCTCTGACCTGGGATCGTGTCGTGATTCGCCCGTGCCTCCTCCTACACCTCCGAATAAGGTGTGGTGGCGGGCTGGGCCGTCATGGTGGGGGCGTGGCCTTACTACCCACCCACCCACCCCACCCACGCAGCGCTTTTACCCACACTCGACCGTCCACAGGTACAGCACGTCAGATCCCTTAACTCATTGGACACCTGAGCATTCATTTATACCTTCACCCCCCCACCCCCCCCCTCTCTCTCTCTCTCTCTCTCTC
>CM035177.1:19679818-19690683 GCA_020233015.1 Callinectes sapidus | reverse complement strand
CCACCCAGCCAGGCTCCTTCAATGCTTCTAAGGCTAAAATTGGCGGTCTTGTCACTCTCCACTTATTTACGTGTTGGGAAGTCTAATTTAGCGATGAAATAACTGATTGGTAATTCACTGCCACCGAATGTCTAATGAAATGCTACACACAACACGACTCTATTTTAGAACATCACCAAACACACTGCTACAGTCAACCACAACACCACACTGTCTCATAACACCACAAAATATACCACTAACTTATCTTAAGGTAACCTGAACTGATCAAATTTAATGTAACCACACCTAAGTTAATCTAATCTAATCTAACCAAACTTAACCCAACCAAACCCAACTTAAAGTAACTTAAACCTAACTTAAGCTAACGTAATCACTAACATTTACCACTACTTACCAAACTAACAAGAAACAACAGCCTCTCTTTTCCTAATCTATAGCTAACCTAATCAAACCTAACTTAACCTAACCAAACCCAACTTAAAGTATCTTAAACCTATCTTAATCTAACCTAACCTCACCACTTATCAAACTAACAATCTTGTCTTAATTTTAACTTACCCTAACCAAACTTAATCCAACCAAAACTTAACCTAACCAAACCCAACTTCAAGTAACTTAAACCTAACCTAACCTAACCTAACCTCACCACTTACCAAACTAACAATCTTATCCTTATTTTAACTTAACATAACCAAAACCACCTAAAACTTAACCTAACCAAACCCAACTCAAAGTAACCTAACCTAACCTAACCTAACTTAAAGTAACTTGACTTAACCACCACCACCCTCACCACTTACCAAAACTAACAATCGTGTCCTAACTTCAACTTAACCCAACTAAAACCTAACCTAACAAAACCCAACTCAAAGTAACCTAACCTAACCTAACCTAACTTAATGTAACTTGACCTAACCACCACCACCCTCACCACTTACCAAACTAACAATCTTGTCCTTATCTTAACTTAACATAACTAAACCAAACTAAAACTTAACCTAACAAAACCCAACTTAAAGTAACCTAACCTAACCTAACCTAACATAATGTAACTTGACTTAACCACCAGCACCCTCACCACTTACCAAACTAACAAGGGCGCAGCATCCTCCCTTGTCTGTCTTCTGCAAGTGTCCCCTCACGTATTTGAAGTAAGCGTGTTCCAGCAGCAGCAGCACCAGAGCCAGCAGGACCCCGGTCAGCAGAAGCAGGTAGGCTGACAAGAACTGCTCCAGGGCTAGAGGTTCAGATGCTCTTTTGTTCTGCTTCTTGGGTTTACATGCTCCTGTTAGCCAGAACCTTTGAATTCTCTCCATGTCACCTGGTTTTTGGGGGAGATTAAAGGGGTTAAGGTGGGTTTAGGGTGATTTAGGGTGTTTCAGGGTAAGTTTTCGTGTGTTGACGTATGGTGAAGTGTGTCAGGATGTGTTAGTATGTGTTGCAGTGTGTTAGGGTGTGTCTTAGTGTGAGATACTGTATTTCAAGTCAAGTTAGAGGTACTCAAGGTGTTTTAGGGTGAATTTCTGTGACTTAGTGTGCGTTAGGGTGAGTTAAAGTAAGCTAGAGTGTGTCAAAATGTGCTGGTATGTGTTGCAGTGTGTTAGGGTGTGTCTTAGTGTGAGATACTGTATTTCAAGTCAAGTTAGAGGTATTTAAGGTGTTTCAGGGTGAATATTTCGTGATTTAATATGTGTTAGGGTGAGTTAAGGTAAGCTAGGGTGTGTCAGGATGTGTTAGTGTGTGTTGCAGTGTGTTAGGGTGTGTCTTAGTGTGAGATACTGTATTTCAAGTCAAGTTAGAGGTACTCAAGGTGTTTTAGGGTGAATTTCTGTGACTTAGTGTGCGTTAGGGTGAGTTAAAGTAAGCTAGAGTGTGTCAAAATGTGCTGGTATGTGTTGCAGTGTGTTAGGGTGTGTCTTAGTGTGAGATACTGTATTTCAAGTCAAGTTAGAGGTATTTAAGGTGTTTCAGGGTGAATATTTCGTGATTTAATATGTGTTAGGGTGAGTTAAGGTAAGCTAGGGTGTGTCAGGATGTGTTAGGGTGTGTCAGGATGTGTTAGGGTGTGTCTTAGTGTGAGATACTGTATTTCAAGTCAAGGTAGAGGTATTTAAGGTGTTTGAGGGTGAAATTTTCGTGATTTAATGTGTGTTAGGGTGAGTTAAGGTAAGCTAGGGTGTGTCAGGATGTGTTAGTGTGTGTTGCAGTGTGTTAGGGTGTGTCTTAGTGTGAGATACTGTATTTCAAGTCAAGTTAGAGGTATTTAAGGTATTTAAGGGTAATTTTTTGTGAGTTAGTGAGTGTTAGGGCGAGTCAAGGTAAGCTAGGGTGTGTCAGGATGTGTTAGGGTGTGTCGCAGTGTGTTAGGGTGAAGGTTAGAGTGAGTTACTGTATTGTAAGTCAAGTTAGAGATATTTAGGTTGTTTTAGGGTGAATTTCTGAGAGTTAATGTGTGTTAGGGTGAGTTAAGGTAAGCTAGGGTGTGTCAGGATGTGCTGGTATGTGTTGTAGTGTGTTAGGGTGAGGCTTATAGTGAGTTACTGTATTTTAAGTCAAGTTAGAGACATTTAAGGTGTTTTAGGGTGCATTAGGGTGAATTAAGTTGAGTTTAGGTGTATTTTAGGGTACTTTAGGGTGAGATGGGATGTTTTAGGATGATTTAGGGTGACTCTGGCAAGTTGAAGGGAGTTAGGGTGAGCTACTGTGACTTGGTGTGTGGTAACGTGACTTAGAGTGTGTTAGGGTGAATTAGGGTGAGTTAAGTTAGTGTAAGAGAGGTTAGGGTGTGTTAATATGTGTTAGGAGGTGTTAAGGTGTGGGAAAATCACCAATAACCATTTAATAACACGTTTTTTACCTTCAAGCATTACTAACATTTGACAAGATATTCATAATGGCTCATCTATTTATCACACTAACAATATTTCTCATTCTTCTCTTCTCTTACCTATTGCTATTGTTCATTCACACTTCTTTGCATTTTTTAATTTCTCGCCCCTCCAAGACAAACATAATCATAAGTGGATAATAACCTCGGGAGGAAATGCAGTCTGAATATGCAGAGAAGATAATTTTGGAGATGAGATAAATAGTAAATGAATATTCTCTCTCTCTCTCTCTCTCTCTCTCTCTCTCTCTCTCTCTCTCTCTCTCTCTCTCTCTCTCTCTCTCTCTGGTATGGATAAGCAGACAGACAGATAGTGCTCGCGTAATTAAACAATCGTAAATTTCCTGCACAGCGCCTCGCTAATACACGGAGAGCTTGAGTCAACAGTGTAGCGAGAGAAGCAGAAGCAGCAGGGGCTCGGGAGAGGAATATACGGAATTACATATTTATATAACTCAACGGTGAACGCACGCACGGCTGACTGACTAACTTGGCTTGGCTTGGCTCGGCTCGGCTGGGAGGATGGATAATGCTTACGGCTTGCTTGAAACGAGAGGCAGAGATGGATCATGCGCACGCACACTCTTGAATCGCGAACTGGTGTACGTAAATAGGGATGGTAATAATGTACTTAGATAGGATCAGGAGAAAAAGAGGGATAAAGTTACCGTAATTTGTTTTCAAGTGGTGATGAAAAAAGAAGGAATAATGAGGAGAATACAAAAAAAAAAAAAAAAGATGATGAAAAGTAAATGATGGGATGATAATAATGTATACAGAATTAGAAAAAAAAGAGAATAAAGTCAACGTATTTTTTTTTTAAGGTAATGAAAAAAAATATGGAGTTACAAAGAGTGAGAATGATCAAGAAAGGAGAAAAAAAAAACAAGAAAGGATGAAAAGTAATTGATGGTAATAATATATGTAGGATTAGGAAAAAAGAAAAGAAATAGAGTCGCCGTATTTTTCAAGTGGCGATGAAAAAAATAAATAATGAGGAGAATGCAAAAAAAGAAAAAAAAAAAGGAAGGTGAAAAATAATTGATGGGATGGTAATAATGTAAATAGGATTATGAAAGAAAAAAGAAAGAAAGAAAGAAAGAAAGAAAAGACACCATATTATTCAAGTGGTGAAGAAAAGAAGAAGAAGGAGTAATGAAGAGGAAAATGAAAAAAAAGAAGAGAGAGAAAAAAAAAAAAAAAAAAAAAAGATGAAAAGTAACTGAAGAGCAAAACAGCATAGCAGAATACGTACACGGTGATTCCATTTTAATACCCTGTTCACGCCGTCGTACTTCTTCACGGGGAATTATCGAACATCGCATTACTATTAAAGTTTGAGTAGATCTCCCGAGTGACATTATAAAGTATGGATAGGACTGCCCCTTTCTGATTTATTTAATGGTTCATCCTTTGTCTTGCATTATTAACACGCAATAGCACCCGAGAGAGAGAGAGAGAGAGAGAGAGAGAGAGAGAGAGAGAGAGAGAGAGAGAGAGAGAGAGAGAGAGAGAGAGAGAGAGAGAGGTGTCTATTATTTATTCCCCCATAACCTTTCATTTAATCACTGTTTGTCTATTGATTCTCGCATTAAAACTCCATTAACGACCTTCAGCGTCCATTGTTGCCGTCACTTGCCATCACATTCCCACGGTCTGACGACTCAACACGTCACACAAACCGGAATAAAGTGAACGATTGGAAAAATAAATAAATAAAATGAAAGTCAAATAAATGAATAAGCCAATGAAAATACTTAAGTAAATTAGATAGATAAATAACTAAATAAAGAATAAAACAAGTGAACAAATCGCTAAATACATAACTGAATAGATAGATAAATAAATGAATAAATAAATAAATAAACGAAAAGAAAGGAGATAAAGAGATGGAAACGTCTATAATAACTATCTCTGTAAGACGTATGCAAACCATTATCATATTTTGCTTCCTTCCTTCCTTCCTTCCTTCTTCTTCTTATCATTATTATTGTTATTATTATCATCTTTATTGTTGCTGTGCTTTGTTCTGATTTTCGTTATTATTATGACTTCTATCAATTCATATTTGTTTGTTCATTTTTGTTTTTGTTTTCGTCATATTTACAAGCGACAACTGAACGATAAAACTACTAATGATTTTTTTTCTAATGGTTTTTCTTTTCTTTTTTTTTAATGCAAGGTGAAATATTTGCACGCAGTGTTGTGCAAACTTGTTTCTATAATCGGAATGCAGTAAACACCATCCTAACCACTAACAACAACAAGAACAAGAACAACAACTGCAACAAAAATAACATGAATAATAATAATAATAATAATAATAATAATAATAATAATAATAATAATAATAATAATAATAATAATAATAATAATACGTCCAGATCGTTGCTGCTTAAACGAAACGAAGGAAACAGAAACAAACAAAAGATGAACAAATAAAAAAGAAAGACGAGGAAAAAAACGAGAAATGCGGTATGAATATGATGGAAGAGGAAAAGGAGGAGGAGGAGGAGGAGGAGGAAGAGGAGGAGGAGGAGGAGGAGGAAGAGGAAGAGGAAGAGGAAGAGGAAGAGGAAGAGGAAGAGGAAGAGGAGGAGGAGGAAGAGGAGGAAGAGGAGGAGGAAGAGGAGAGAACATTTTAGTCAGTCTGTACAAGTGGGCAAAGATTGTAAGATTGTGCTTTCATACGATACGCGATCCATTACTGAGGACAAAAAGGAGGAGGAGGAGGAGGAGGAGGAGGAGGAGGAGGAGGAAATGGACGCTATGGTTAGATTAGAGGTTGTGATTAAGAGTGTTAGTGTTAGTGCGTTAGTGATCACTGGCCGGGTTAGTGATGCATTCCTTCAGACAGCCGGGTTAGTGGTTAGGTTAGTTAGCAGACGGGCAGCGGGCGTGGTTTTCGTGGTTACCTATGCCGCAGGTGTAGTGGACTTCGATGTATTTGTGTGTGCCGGGGCAGGGGTCACCGAAGAGGGCACTGTTTACGTCCATGGAACAGCTGTCCTGCCCGCTACACCTGTGATAAGGGCATCTCTCTACCTTAGTGTTGGTCTGTCCACCTGAGTCGTGTTTTCACTACCTTTTATCATTTCCCTATCTTTAATACATTTTTTCTACTTTATTCATCATTCTATTCTATTTTAACCTCATTATCTTCAGCTTTCCTCATTACTTTATACAATTTGTGTGTATGTGTTTGTCATAGCTTTATTTTGTATGTGTACCTTGGTGTGTTTCTACTTATGCTTTTCCTTCAGGTTTCTGATTTCTTTCTTATTCTAAGCTGTGTTTCTAACTGTCTATCTGGGTAGAAAATTCATGACTTTTATGATCTTTATTACATAATTAATTGCATCTTCTTTAGTGGGAGTTTATTTGGCCTTTTTAGCTTCATTATTTCTTAACTTCTTCCTTACCTTATTCTCTATGTCAATCTTAATGTGTGTTTATTTAACTTTTAACCTTTCTTATTTTCTACCATGTTCTTTATTCTGTCTCCTGTGCCTACCTTGGTAAGACAATCTCCAGTATAAAATTATTCAGTGTATGTATAAGTAATCCACTTATGAGGAAAAGTGTAGAATAGTGTAAAATCCTACAAAATAAAACATACTAAGACTTACAAGTACATGATCCTATTAATAAACATCTGAAAAACTCTTTAAAATAAACACTCCTACAATATAACATCCTGAAATGAAATCATAACTTGACATGATACTATAAATATGTGCATTCATAAAATGTAAATTACTTACATCTAGAAACTTAATCATATAGTAATAACATTAGTATAAATAGCAATGATAATGATAATAATAATAATAATAATAATAATAATAATAATAATAATAATAATAATAATAATACCCACCCTATCTATGTAGACTAGAAACACACACTCTCTCTCTCTCTCTCTCTCTCTCTCTCTCTCTCTCTCTCTCTCTCTCTCTCTCTCTCTCTCTCTCTCTCTCTCTCTCATACCAATCTAAAAACTCAAGTGCTACTCTATTAAAAAAATCCCCAAATTAAATAAAAACAGAAACTGCACGCACACACAGTTCAGAAATAAAATATTGCAGTACACACACACACACACACACACACACACACACACACACACGCAAACAGCTCAATCAACTAATGGCCAATTACAATGACAAGAACGAACGGCTGGCAAACAAGCGACTGTTCATAAAGCACACACACGCACACACACACACACACACACACACACACACCTATACGTATGCGCCAAATTACACAAATGGAGCAGCTTTTCCATCATCATTCACGTTTAGTGCGGGGATATTACCATACTTTTTATAATCTCCTCGTCATGCCCCCCCCTCTATCATTTTTTTTCTTTTTTAAGGGGGGGATGGCTTTTTTTTTTTCCCGGCGTAAGTCTTTCGTACCGTAGTAAGAGGGAAAATTAATAACCACGATACTGGATAGCTCGTGTGGGTTGGAGGAGAAGAGAGAGAGAGAGAGGGGGGGAGGTGCGTGCATGAGATAAGTATACAGTATAGTGATGGTCTGTTAATTAACTGCGCTGTGCAAGATATGGTTAAGCAATCTATAGGGAGGAATAAATGACTGAACAAATGGGAAAAGTCAATAAATAAGCAAATTAACATACACTATAAACAATACTCGATTTTTTTTATAAGTACCATTCACAGCCTCAAGATAACAACAACAATAACAACAACAACAAAAATCTAAACGTACCGAATAACACCGAATGAACTCCACTCACTAGACAAGAAAAAAACAAACGAAATAATACAAACAGCAAAGTGAGAGTGTACACACCAGCACGCATGGCACTACACGTGGAAAATGGGCTAAAAATAACAGAATAAAAACTAGATAACAAATAATGGAGGGGGAAAAAAAATATATGGAAGGATTTGAATGAATATCGTATTATAATGACCATACGGGAGGCTTATACGCAGATATACGCTAGTGGATACAGTGGGCGTATGGTGATATGGTATGGCGGTCTCCTGGGTGGTGAGAGGAAAGAGGACGAGGCTTTAAGTGGGACGTGAGGGTTTGGGAGGACTGGGGAGAGGGTAGGAGAGGGGCCTGAGAGGGATATCTACTGTTACCTACTTAAACAGGAGAGGGGGAGAGGGAGGTGGTGGCTATTGTTAGTGTTAGAGTGTGAATGGAGCGCCACGTATCTTTTTTCTCTCTTTTTTCTTTATTCTTTTCTATTTTTGTCTGGGTTTATGCGTAATATTTTGTGTTCATTATGGTAGTGGTGGTGGTGGTGGTGGTGGTGGTCTGGACGCAGGCTGGTTGGTTCTTGTTGTTCATTCATGGTGAAGTTTATGTACGTCTGTTATTATTGTGTCGTAATAATTCTGTCCATGATCTTGCTTTATATTGAGATTTTTTTTTATGGTGTGTGTTAGTGATGTTCATGAATGTAACTCTTTTTTTAATGACTCCTCGCATTTTTCTGTCATTATTCATCACGTATACTTTACTGGAGCCATCTGCTACTACCACTTCTCATGGCATAACGCAATGAATACTATAAACAGGCATTCTCACATATTTCTCTCTTATTTTGCTTCATATCATCTCGTTCGTTGTATCTTCAAGTCGTTAAGATACATTCCTTCTGATTTCCCTTCTCACTCCACCTCTCGTAACCCGTAAACTCTCCCATCTCACACATCGTACACGTATCCTGCCTCTCTCTGTCCTTCATCCGCAACATAAACACACTAGGGCACGGTGCAGCATTTACTCTTATTTGCTCACAGGTCCGCTTCCTCCACACGCAGCCTGTTTATTGCCGTTTTGTCACACACGCCTCCCTCTTTTACTGCTGCTTCCCCCCTGCGTGTGTTCCTGGCGGCCTCCTCTTTAATACCACATGTACTGCACCACACACCATTCCTCCCTTCCTCTCCTCCTTTAGTCGACTCATGTAACACGGGAGCCGTTTTTCTTTTATCATCCACCAGGGACTATTTGTTTTCTTTTCGTCTATTTCTCTCTTTCCTCTCTCTCTCTCCTCCGTAATCGTGCGTATGAGCCACAGCGTCCTCATCTCCTCTTCTCGTCTCCCTCTTCCTCTTTCACACGTATATCTTTCATTTCCTTCATCGGGGTAACAATTTTACATCCGCTGCAATACCTCGTTTTCCTCCATTCCAATTACGAGAAATGGCCCTCTTACTCTTACTAACACTACTACTTGTGCCGCTCCTCCTCCTCCTCCTCCTCCTCCTCCTCCTCCTCTTCCTCTTCTCCCTCCTTTCCCTCCTCCTCCTCCTCCTGCTGCTGTTGCTACTTCTCTTCCTGTTAGTACTCGTATCCCTCCAGTTGCTACTCCTCTTTCTCCTCCTCTTCCCCCCCGTTCGGAGCTGACACACGCATCCTCCTCACTCACTACCCTTCCTAACGACACACACACACACACACACACACTACAGGCCTCTAGCGACACGCACGCCACTGCCAAATCGAGCCCACGCATCCCCGTAAGCAGTTGTCATTCCCTACCTCCCTCCCTCCCTCCCTGGATGGTTATCGCAGGTGAGGAGGCTTCGATGGTTCACCTGAGTGACTGCAGGCGGGGCAATCAGCACCTGCCACGCACACGCTTACCTCCAAGATTTCAATAAACGGAATCTACTGAGGCACCCACAAAAGGTAGTCAGTTGGGATGGTGGTAGTAGTAGTAGTGGTAGTGGTGGCAGTGGTGGTGGTGGTAGTGGTAGTAGTAGTAGTAGTAGTAGTAGTAGTAGTAGTAGTAGTAGTAGTAGTAGTAGTAAAGTAGTAGTAGGAGTAGGAGTTTGATGTTCCACTGGGGATAGCGTGCGTGAGGAAGACGACGACGAGGAGGAGGAGGAGGAGGAGGAGGAGGAGGAGGAGGAGGAGGAGGAGGAGGAGGCAACATCTTGGGTTATGGACAGTGCGATTCTTGGTTTACTTCTAGTTTTTATGACTGAGGAGGCTTAAAAGGAAGAGAAAGAGGAGGAGGAGGAGAAGTAAAAGGAGGAGGAGGAGGAGGAGGAGGAGGAGGAGGAGGAGGAGGAGGAGGAGGAGGAGGAAAAAGAATACTTGAAGAAATGTATATTAAAGAAAACGAATATTGGACTCAGGATAATGGAGAAAAGAAAAGATAGAGGAAGAGGAGGAGGAGGAGAAGGAAGAAGGAACTAGTAGTATCTTCTAAGCGGCTGAGAGAGAGAGAGAGAGGTATGTATGGGGGGCGCCGTTCCCCGCGGGGTCGTGTGTCTTCATAAAGGTTCCTCGGCCCTCACAACAGTCTACCTGCTTCCCCTCCAACACGCTTCCGATGAAGGACCCCCCCCCTCCCCCCCTTCACCCCTCACCCATGACCCCCCCCCCATCACAAATCCTCTCATTCCCCCCCTTCCCCTTCCCTTAACTTCTCCTTTCCCCTTCCGCCATTCTAACTTCTGTGCCTTACTTCCCTATTCGTTAATTCCTCTTCCTTTTTCACCTCTCACTCTTACGTCATCACTTTGCCTTCTCTTCCTTTTTTTTTCTACTTTTTACTCTCTACATCTCTATTTCCTTTATTCTTCTCTTCTCTGCCAGTTTTATTTAGCTTTCTCATTTACCCTTTCTTTTCTCCCTCTCCTTTCTCTTTCTCTCCCTTTCCTCAATTCTTCTCTTCTCTGCCAGTTTTATTCACCTTTCTCTTTCACCTTTTCCCTTTCTTTTTTCTCTTTCTTCATCCTTTCTTTCCTTTTACGCGTCTCTTTTCCTAATTTCACTTTTTTTTTTTCCTCCAGTCTTTTCCATCTTTAACTTCTTGCCTTTCTTAGCTCTCTTCCTTGTTCTTTTCTCTGCTATTTCCTTTTCTTTTTCTCTATTTTCCTGTGGTGTCCCTCCTCCTTTTCCTTCTGTAACGTGTATTTTCCCTCTTCTCGTTTTCTTTCTCTTTACTGTAGTCCATTTTTCTTCAATA
>CM035177.1:19648536-19663100 GCA_020233015.1 Callinectes sapidus | reverse complement strand
CCCCCGTCCACACACACACACACACACACACACACACACACAGCTTCCAAGGCGACGACAGGTACACTCTTCTTACCAACAGCGTCACCCTTAGGACAGCATACAGGACGGGGTCGGCAGCACACAGACAGGGACACTTCTCGGCGAAGATTCGTGGCTTGCAAGCGAGCGAGCGAGCGAACGAGCGAGATACAGACCCACAGACCCCAGACTTACTCAGAGAGGCAGGAATACAGTTAAAGGCACGACACCACTTCCTTACTTTACTGGCACACAAGAGTAAATACAGGAGGGCACACAGTACTTATACCACAACACAAACAGGGCAGGAACGCGTCCTCAGGGAGAGCGGGGCAGGCTGGCGTCCTCTCACACTCCTCACTGGGGTGCAACTTACCCCGGCCATCGCTCGCCGGGCCACCAATTGCTGAGTCTTCAAAAAGCCCCCCTCTCCTTTGTGTCGCTCCTCTGGCCTCTCTCTCCCCGTCCAAGATGCGTCTCATCTACTGGCCAATCAGGCACAAGACAGGCCAATCAGGCCGCAAACTCCGGCCCTCACTACCACCTCTGCACCAATGTCATCATTGCCAATCTAATAGCATTGCCAACGCTATCTTCACACTAGGCTCCGCCGCAACAATACCCTCCCCCACAAAATAGTCGTCCCGACTATTCGCAATCACTTCCACACATATAGTCTGTCCACCACTGAGGTCTTTTCCTCGATCTGAGGGTGTGAGACACAGGCGGCTCACTCCCGCTCGTCCTCTGTTGTCCCCTCACGCGCGCTCTGCTATCCACCCATCGCAGCCTCGTCCTCCATTTCGCTCTCTGGGCCTCTCCACCTGCCGATACTTTTCCACGTCGCTGGCGTTTCTCCACCTTGCCGCTGCAACGCCGCCACAGCCTCTGGCGACGTCTGTGGTAGTTCCTCCCCAGGTCCAGTAGCCTCAGGGAGGTAGCGGCGGGTACCTCGGGACATACAAGGCCGTGCCCCGGCGACATCCACCGCCATCCTCTCCCAGGGAGAACGAAACTGGTACCACCTCACCTCAGCGCTGCTCTGGTACGTCGCTCAGATTCCTTCTCGGCGACGTAAACGTGGTATAGCTTGCACCACTCCACCTCATGTCCCATGCCAAGCACAGGCGTCGGCACAGCAGAGTGTTCCTGCGCCCCAGGTGCCCACCAGAGACCCCAGCATGCGCCTCCTCCAGCAACTCAACCTACAGGGAGAAAGGGTTTACCCGCAGCCACGTCTGCTGTGTCGCTGCATCCTTCACGCGCCTCTGCCACACACTATCTTGTGTGTGCAGCGTCTCCCTCTGCTCCACCGAGTCTATGGTAACAGGACTTTCCGGCAAGAATTCCTCCTTGCACGGCTGCTCCTTGCCTTCCTCCGTCCACCCCAACACCTGGTGGACATGCTGCCCGCCGCCCCGCTGCGTGCCAGCCTCGTTCTGCCCGCTTTCCATCTTCCCCGCGCCGCCGTCCACCTCATCACCGCAGCTGCTCACCGCTGCATGGCCTCCACCGCCTTCCTCAGTGGCGTCTGCTGCCTCATGTTCCCTCACAACTCCGCAGTTTAGCTCCAGTCTCTCCTCGACATCCGAACTCGTCACGGGGCTTTCCAGCTGTTTAGTAGCATCCTCAAGGACCAGTGGTACGATTTCTCCACGTACCTGCCGCTGCATCCTTCCGAGGTCATCACACGCTGCATTCCCAAACAGGGAGTCTAGCCCCAACAGACAGGGTTCTTTCATGTCGGCAACAGAGACTCTCAGCTCACAGTGGCCAGTCACTCCACACAACTGCTGGTCTGACACAGGGGATTGGGCTGCCACAACTTCTTCCTCCACTCTGCTCCGGACGACTTCAGTGCTTCCCTCACAACGTCGTCTCGCTGCCACCAGCTCCTCCCTGAACTCCTCTATCGACCGATCCAATTGCACCACCACTGCCCTAATGTCCTGTTTCATTTTCTGTGTCATTCTGTCAAACAAGGCTTCCAGCCCTTCCAAGTGGGACTCACTGCCTTCCGGCTTCTCACTGCCTCTCGAGTCTGAGTCCGCCATGGTGCCTTGTACCCGGCAATCTCGCTAGCCAAACTATCCCACTCCTGACACCACTTGTTATGCTGGCCCCCCGTCCACACACACCAACACACAGCTTCCAAGGCGACGACAGGTACACTCTTACCAAGTACCAACAGCGTCACCCTCAGGACAGCATACAGGACGGGGTCGGCAGCACACACACAGACAGGGACACTTCTCGGCGAAGATTCGTGGCTAGCAAGGCGAGCGAGGTACAGACCCACAGACCCCAGACTTACTCAGAGAGGCAGGAATACAGTTAAAGGCACGACACAACTTCCTTACTTTACTGGCACACAAGAGTAAATACAGGATGGCACACAGTACTTATACCACAACACAAACAGGGCAGGAACGCGTCCTCAGGGAGAGCAGGGCAGGCAGGCGTCCTCAGGGAGAGTGGGGCAGGCTGGCGTCCTCTCACACTCCTCACTGGGCTGTAACTTCCCCCGGCCATCGCTCGCCCGGCCACCAATTGCTGAGTAGTCAAAAAGCCCCCCTCTCCTTTGTGTCGCTCCTCTGGCCTCTCTCTCTCCTTCCCTTCCAAGACGCGTCTCTTCTACTGGCCAATCAGGCACAAGATATCCACCTTGCCGCAAACTCCGGCCCTCACTACCACCTCTGCACCAATGTCATCATTGCCAATCTAATAGCATTGCCAACGCTATCTTCACACTAGGCTCCGCTGCAACAATATATATATATATATATATATATATACTAACGCCAAAAGTTATTTTTTAATAGTTTTCTATTGATTTCAATGTTTTGATTTAAAACAAGAAAATAAACACTATATATATTTTTTTTTCTCTGAAGCTATATAAACTATCCAATTTAACATTTTTGGATGTATAAAATTTTTTTTTTAGAAAAAAAAGCTTTTTCCTGTTACAATATAATTACGTTTTCTTCAACGTTATTAAGAGTATTAACGGCATTTTACACGAAACCACCTTTTACAAGTATAACATATGCAACTTGAATAAAGAAAAAAATTCTGCCTAAAAAGTGACTTTCTCCATGTTTTTAATGTTATTTTCATTGGTTGACGGAAGAAAAGCAAAAAATTAATTGTTTTTTTACGACAATATTTTTTTTCTCCAAAATTCCAAAAACTACCCATTTTTGTTTTTTAATAATTATATTGCGAAAATATGTTTCTTTTCTCTAAAACTGCATAAATCACTTTTTTCAACGTTTTTTTATATTTACAACTTTTTAAGGAAAACGCTCTCTTTTAGAAGAAAAAAATTATTTTACTCCAAAAGTTTTTTATCAAAGATTTTTTACTAATCTCAATGTTTTGATTAAAAACAAGAAAAAAAACTTTATACATTTTCTTTCTCAGAAAGTATATAAACTACCCAATTTTAACCTTTTTGGACGTTTTAACAACATTTTGTAGATAAAAACCTTTTTCATGTTACAAAAAATGTAATATATGCCATTTCAAGGAAAGAAAACATTTCTGTCAAAAAAAGGATTATTTAAAGGTTTTTATTTTAATTAATTGATTAAAAAGGAAGAAAAAATCAATAAATCCATTTAATTTTTATGGCAGTACATTTTCTTTCCTTACAATTTCATAAATTACCCGTTTTTCAACGTTTTTAAGAGTATTAAAACCATTTTAACGAAAAACATCTTTTTCACGTAAAAAAAAAAATTTAATATATCCAATTTAACCAAAAAAAGTTCATTTTTCACTCTATTTTGATCTATTTAGGAGTTTTAACAATATTTTGAGGAAAATCTTTTTCTTATAGAAAATAGTATGCCATTTCAAAGAAAAAAACAAATTTATGTAAAAAATGGAGTTATTTCTTTGTTTTTCTTTTATATCCATATTTATATTGAAAATGAAAGAAAAAACATTATATTTTTTATGGTAGAACATTTTTTTTCTCAAAATTGCATTAATTACTTTTTTTTCGTTTTTATCGTATTAACAACATTTCAAAGAAAAACGCTCTTTTTTTAGTTAAAAAAAATGTAATATATACCATTTTATGAAAAACTTTACTCCCATCCAAAAGTGAATTGTTCAATAATCCTTAACTTATTTCCATGTTTTATTGAAAAACAAGTAAAAAAAATGAAATACTATGAATGTTACGCTTTTTTTTCTGTAAGATTTGATAAAAACGGTCTTTTCAATGCTTTTAGGAGTATTAGCAGCATTTCAGCTCAACAAAACCCCTTTTCAAGAATAATATATGCAATCTCAAAAAAGAAAGAAATTCAGCCTAAAATGTGACTTTTCAAAGTTTTGCAGAGTATTTTCATTATTGATGGAAAAAAAAGCAAAACATTATTTCTTACAACATTTTTTTTTTCTCTAAAATTGCATAAAATTACCCTTTATAGATTTTTAAAATCCTTCTTTTACGAAGATATATATTTACCTTAAGAGTCCATAAATCATCTATTTTTAACGTTTTTAGGGGTTTTACAATATTTTAATTACAAAACCCTCTTCTTTTACCTCCAAAAGCGAATTTTTCAGTAATTTCCTTTTGATTTCCAAGTTTTAATTTAAAAAAGGAACAAAACACTATATAAATATTTTTTTTCTCTCTAAAGTTACATAAACTACCCTTTTTTAACCTTTTTATTAGTTTTAACATTTTGAAGAAAAACCCTTTTTTATGTTACATAAAATGTAATACAAGCCATTTCAAGGAAAAAAATATTTCTTTTAGAAAAAGGATTTTTCAGTATTTTTTCATTTCCATGTTTTCATTGAAAATGAAAGAAAAAGCAAGAAATATATTTTTTTTTATTGTAATTTTTTATTGTATTTTTTTCTCTCAAAATTATAAATCACCCCCTTCTCAGCGTTTTTAGGAGTATTAACATCTAATCTAAGAAAGGCCATCTTTTTTAGGTAAAAAAAAAAGGAATATATACCATTTCACGAAAAAAGAAAAAAACATTTTTCAATGATTCTCTTCTTATTTCATTGTTTTATGGTAAATAAACAAAAAACAAATGAATATTGCAACAATATAATTTTTTATTTAAAATTTAATAAAAAAAAACGCTTTTTTAACGTTTTTAGGAGTATTAAAGGCATTTTACACAAAACCCCCTTTTTTACCAGTATAATATGAGAAGTTTTAATAAGAAAAAAAATTCTGCCTAAAAGTGACTTTTTCAATGTTTTTATCTTATTTTCATTTGTTGATGGAACAGCAGCAAAAAAATACATTTTTTTTTATGACAACATTTTATTCCCATTTTTATGTTTTTATCTTTATTTTACGATAATATATTTTTTTTCTCTAAAACTGCATTAACGAGTCATCTTTTTAATGTTTTTTTTTCGAAGATTTTCAACTTTTCAAGGAAAACCCTCTCTTTTACAAATATATATATATATATATATATATATATATATATATATATATATATATATATAGATATATATATATATAGATATATATATATATATATATATATATATATATATATATATATATATATATATATATATATATATATATGATTTTACTCCAAAAGTAATTTATTAATGATTTTCTATTGATATCAATGTTTTGATTAAAAACAAGAAAGAAACACTTTATACATTTATTTGAAAGTATATAAACTACCCAATTTTTACCATTTTGGACGTTTTAACATTTTATAGAAAAAAACTTTTTCATGTTACAATAAATGTAATATATGCCGTTTCTAGGAAAGAAAATATTTCTGTAAAAAAAATGGATTATTTAATGTTTTTTTATTTTAATTTCCATGTTTTGATTGAAAAGGAAGAAAAAATCAATCAATCCATTTAATTTTTATGGCCATACATTCTCTTTCCTTAAAATTCCATAAATTAACCGTTTTTCATTTTTTTAAAGAGTTATAACGAAAAACCTCTTTTTCACGTAAAAAAAAAAATGTAATATATGCAATTTAACCAAAAAAAAAGTTTATTTTCTACTCTTTTTTAACCTATTTAGGAGTTTTAACAATATTTTCAGGAAAAATCTTGCTCATATAGAAAGTAGTGTGCCATTTCAGAGAAAAAAACAAATTTATATAAAAAATGGAATTATTTCTTTGTTTCTTTTTTTTATTCATGTTTTGATTGAAAATGACGGGAAAAAAACATTATATTTTATAGCAGTACATTTTTTTTCTCAAAATTGAATTAACTACCTCTTTTTTCATCGTTTTTAAGAGTATTAACAACATTTCAAAGAAGAACGCTCTTTTTTAGTTTAAAAAAATGTATTATATACCATTTTATTTTTTTATTTTTCAATAATTCTTTATTTATGTCCACGTTTTATTGGAAAACAAGTAAAAAAAAAAGGGAAAAACAATGAATGTTAAGATAATATAGTTTTTTTCTGTAAAATTTGATAAATACGCTTATTTCAATGCTTTCAGGAGTATTATTAGCATTTTAGACAAAATCCCCTTTTCAAGGATGATATATGTAATCTCAAAGAACAAAGAAATTCATCCTAAAAAGCGACTTTTTCAATGTTTTTAGAGTATTTTCATTATTGATGGAAAGAAAAAATACTCTCATACGACAATATATATTTCTTTCTCTAAAATTGTATAAAATTACCCTTTTTAGATTTTTTAAATCCTTATTTTACAACGATATATATTTACTCTAAGAGCGCATGAGTATTAACGGTATTTTACACAAAACCCCCTTTTACAAGTATAACATATGCAATTTGAATAAAGAAAAATCTTCTGCCTGAAAAAGTGACTTTTTCAATGTTTTCCAGGCTATTCTCATTGGTTGATGAGAGAAAAGAAAAACACAATTGTTTTTTTAGGAAAATATATTTTTTTTCTCTAAAATTGCAAAAATTACCCATTTTTTATGTTTTCATTTTTATATAATAACAATATGAATTTTTTCTCTAAAACTGCATAAATCACCCTTTTTTTGGAGATTTACAACTTTTCAAGGAAAACGCTCTCTTTTAGAAAAAAAAAAGTATAATTTTGCTACAAAAGTGATTTTTCAATTATTTTCTGTTGATTTCAATGTTTTGATTAAAAACAACAACAACAACAAATAACACTTTATACATTTTCTTTCTCTGAAAATATATAAACAACCAAATTTTAACCTTTTTGGACGTTTTAACAACATTTTGTAGAAAAAAACTTTTTCATGTTATAAAAAAAAATAATATATTCAGTTTCAAGGAAAGAAAATATTTCTGTCATAAAATTGGATTACTTAAACGTTTTTATTTTAATTTCCATGTTTTGATTGAAAAGGAAGGAAAAATAAATAAATCCATTTAATTTTTATAGCAGTACATTTCCTTTCCTTTAAATTCCATAAATTACCCATTTTTTCAACGTTATTTATTGTAACTGTACTGTACAATATTTCAAAGAAAACCCTCTTTTTCACGTAAAAACAATTGTAATATGTGCAATTTAACCAAAAAAGTTTATTTTTTACCCTATTTTAATCTATTTAGGAGTTTTAACAATATTTTCAGAAAAATCTTTTTCATGTAAAAAAAATTATGCCATTTGAAAAAAAAAAGCAAATTTATGTAAAAAATTGAATTATTTCTTTGTTTGTCTTTCTATATCCATGTTTTGATTGAAAATGAGAGAAACTTTTTTTATGGCAGTACATTTTTTTTCTCAAAACTGGGTAAATAACCTTCTTTTCATCGTTTTTAAGAGTATTAACAACATTTCAAAGAAAAACGCTCTTTTTCAGTAAAAAAAAAAAAAATGTAATATATACAATTTTATGAAAATCTTCATTCCCCTCCAAAAGTTAATTTTTCAACAATTCTATACCTATTTCCATGTTTTCATGGAAAACAACTAAAAAAAGGAAAAAACAATGAATGTTACGATAGTATAGCTTTATCCCGTAAAATTTCAAAAATACGCTTTTTTCATTGCTATCAGGAGTATTGACAGCATTTTAGACAAAACCCTCTTTTTCAAGAATAATATATGCAATTACAAAAATAAACAAATCCAACCTAAAAAGTGACTTTTTCAATGTTTTTCAGCTTATTTTCATTTTTTTATGGAAAAAAGCATAAAAATATTTTTACGAAAATATATATTTTTTCTCAAAAAAATTGCATAAAATTACCCTTTTTAGATTTTTTCATCCATTTTTAAGACGATATATTTTTTCTCTAAGTTGCATATATCATCCATTTTTCAACGGTTTTAGGGGTTTTACAATATTTTAATGACAAAATCATCTTCTTTTAGAAAAAAAGTATGTTTTTACCTCCAAAACAGAGTTTTTCAGTAATTTTCTTTTGTTTTTCAAGTTTTAATTAAAAACCAGAACAAAACACTACATATATTTTTTCTCTTTAAAGTTACATAAACTACCCTATTTTAACCCTTTTATTAATTTTAACAACATTTTGAAGAAAATGCATTTTTCATGTTACATAAAATGTAATACAAGCAATTTAAAAAAAAATTCTTATAGAAAAAGGATTTCTCAGTGTTTTTCTTTTCATTTTCCATGTTTTGATTGTAAATGAAGGAAAAAGCAAGCAATATATTAACTTTTTATTTCAATTTATTTTTTTCTTTCAAAATTGCATAAATTATTCCCTTTTCAGCGTTTTTAGGAGTATTAATATCTTATCTAAGAAAAGCCATCTTTTTTACGTAAAAAAAAGGGAATATACGCCATTTCACACAAAAAAAATTCCTTTTCACCGAAAAAGTGAATTTTTCAATAATTCTCTTTTTATTTCATTTTTTTCATGGAAAACAAACAAAAACAATAAATATTGCGACAATATACTTTTTTCTATAAGATTTCATAAATTACGTTTTTTCAACATTTTTAGGAGTATTAACGGCATTTTATACAAAAACCCCTTTTAGAAGTATGCAACTTGATTGAAGAAAAAAATTCTGCCTAAAAAGTGACTTTTACATTCTTTTTATCTTATTTTCATTTGTTGATGAAAAAAAGCAAAAAATATATTTTTTACGACAATATTTTTTTTCTCTAAAATTGCACAAATTACCCATTTTTATGTTTTCATCCTTATTTTACGACAATATATTTTTTTTTCCTCTACAACTGCATAAATGACCCCTTTTCAATGTTTTTCGGAGATTTACAACTTTTAAAAGAAAATCCTCTCTCTGACAAAAAAAATATGATTTGACACCATAAGTGATTTTTTTAATAATTTTCTATTGATTTCAATATTTTGATTAAAAAACAAGAAAATATATACATTTTGTTTTTGTGAAACTCTATAAACTACCAAATTTTAACATTTTGGACGTTTAAAAAGATTTTATAGAAAAAAACTTTTTCATGTTACAATATACTTTTTTTCTCTAAAATTTAAAAAATTACGTTTTTTTCAACGTTCTTAAGAGTATTAATGGCATTTTACACAAAACCTCCTTTTAGAAGTATAACATGCAATTTGAATGAAGAAAAAAATTCTGCCTGAGAAGTGACTTTTTCAATGTTTTCCATGCTATTTTCATTGGTTGATGGAAGAAAGAAAAAAAAAATAATTGTTTTTTTTACGAAAATATATTTTTGTTCTCTAAAATATCACAAATTACCCATTTTTATGTTTTCATCCTTATATTATAGATCATTTATGCACTTTTAGAAAAATATATATCGTCGTAAAAGAAGGATTACAAAATCTAAAAAGGGTAATCTTATGCAATTTTAGAGAAAAAATATATATATTGTAAAAAAATTTTTTTTTTTTTGCTCTATTTTTTTGTTTTCCATCAAGAATGAAATAGGCTGAAAAACAATGAAAAGTCAATTTTTAGACAGATTTTTTGTTCTTTTTTGCAATTGCATATATTATTCTTGAAAAGGGGGTTTCATCTAAAATGCTGTTATTGAATGAAAAAGCGTATTTATGAAATTTTACAGAAAAAAAGCGATATTATCGTAACATTTATTGTTTTCCCTTTTTTGCTTGTTTTCCATGAAAACATGGAAATAAGTAAAGAATTGTTGAAAATTTCACTTTTGGGGGGTGAGTGAAATTTCTCATAAAATAGTATATATTACATTTTATGTTAACTAAAACAGTGTTTTTTTTCTTTGAAATTAATTATTTTAAGAAAAAATGTATATTTTGCCACAAAAATCAAATGTTATTTCCTTCATTTTTAATCAAAACATGTATATAAAAAAATTAACAAAGAAATAATCCCATTTTTAACATAAATTTGTTTTTTTCTTTGAAATGGTATACTTTTTTCTTCAAAACATTGGTAAAACTTTTAAATAGGTTAAACAAGGGTAGAAAATAAACTTTTTTGGGGTGAAATTGCATATTTTACATTTTTTTTTCCTGAAAAGAGGGTTTTGTTTGAAATGTTGTTCGTACTCTTAATAACGTTGAAAAACGGATAATTTATGGAATTTTGATGAAAAAATGTACGAAAATATAAATTAAATGGATTTATTAATTTTTTCCTTCTTTTTCAATCAAAACATGAAAATTAAAAAAAAAAAAAAAAATTTAAATAACCCATTTTTTGACAGTAATATTTTCTTTCCTTGAAGCGGCATATATTACATTTTTTGTAACATTAAAAAAGTTTTTTTTACAAAATGTTGTTAAAACGTCCAAAAAGTTAAAATTGGGAAGTTTATATACTTTCAGAAAAAGAAAATCTATATAGTGTTTTATTTTTCTAGTTTTTTAAACAAAACATTAAGATCAATAGAAAATTATTTAAAAATCTCTTTTGGAGAAATATCATATTTTTTTTGTAAAAGAGAGGGTTTTCCTTGAAAAGTTGTAAATATCCGAAAAACGTTGAAAAAAGGATGATTTATGCAGTTTCAGAGATAAAAACATATTTTCGTAAAATAAGTATGAAAACATGAAAATGGGTAATTTGTGCAATTTTAGAGAAAAAAATATTGTCTTAAAAAATGTATTTTTGCTTTTCTTTCATCAACAAGTGAAAATAAGATGAAAAACATTGAAAAAGTAATTTTTAGGAAGAATTTTTTTCTTTACTCAAATTTCATATATTATACTTGTGAAAACGGGTTTTGTTTAAAATACCGTTAATACTCCTAAAAACGTTGAAAAAACGTAATTTATGAAATTTTAGAGAAAAAACTGTATTGTCGCAATATTCATTGTTTTTTTTTTTCCATGAAAACAATGAAATAAGAAGAGAGTAATTGAAATATTCACTCTTTTGGTGAAAAGGAAGTTTTTTTTCATAAAACTGCATATATTCCTTTTTTTTTTTACCTAAAAATGTTGGCCTTTCTTAGATAAGATGTTAATACTCCTAAAAATGCTGAAAAGGGGATAATTTATGCAATTTTGAGAGAAAAAAATAAATTGCAATAAAAAGTTAATATAGTTCTTGCTTTTTCTTTCATTTTAAATCAAAACATTGCAATGGAAAAAAAAAAAATCCTTTTTCTAAAAGAAATATTTTTTTTCCTTGAAATGGCCTATATTAAATTTTATGCTACATGAGAAAGGGATTTTCTTCAGAATGTTGTTAAAACTAAAAAAAAAAAATAATAATAAGGTTCATATAGGGTAGTTTATATAACTTTAAAGAGAAAAATATATATACAGTGTTTTTTCTTGTCTTTAATCAAAACATGGAAATCGAAGGAAAATCACAGAAAAACTCACTTTTGGGTGTAAAAACATACTTTTTCTTTCTAAAAGAAGAGGGTTTTGTCATTAAAATACTGTAAAACCCCTAAAAAATCATAAAATGGATGATTTATGCACTTGTAGAGAAAATATATATCGTCGTAAATAAAAAGAAATAAAAATCTAAAAAGGGTAATTTTATTAAATTCTAGAGAAAAATATATATTGTCGTAAAAAAAATTTTTTTTTTCCATCAAGAATGAAAATAACCTGAAAAACATTGAAAAAAGTCACTTTATTGCAGAATTTTTTCTTTGGTTAATTGCATATATTATTCTTGAAAAGGGTGTTTTGTCTATTAATACTCCTAAAAGCATTGAAAAAAGTGTATTTATGAAAATTTACTGAAAAAAAACCTATATTGTCGTAACATTCATTGTTTTCCTTTTTTTACTTGTTTTCCATGAAAACATGGAAATAAGTAAAGAATTGTTGAAAACTTTTAGAGAAAATATATATCGTTGTAAAAGAAGGATTAAAAATCTAAAAAGGTAATTTTATGCAATTTTAAAGAAAAAAATATGTAAAAAACTTTTTTTTTTTTTTTTGCTTATTTTTGTTTTCCATCAACAATGAAAATAAGCTGAAAAAAATGAAAATATCACTTTTTAGGCAGAATTTTTTTCTTTTTTTTGAAATTGCATATATTATTCACGAAAAGGGGGTTTTGTCTAAAATGCTGTTAATACTCCTTAAAGCATTGAAAAAAGCGTATTTATGAAATTTTACAGAAAAAATATATATATTATCGTAACATTCAATGTTTTCCCTTTTTTTGACTTGTTTTCCATGAAAACATGGAAATAAATAAAGAATTATTGAAAAATTCACTTTTGGGAGGAGTGAACTTTATCATAAAATGGTATATATTACTTTTTTTTTTTTTTTACTTAAAAAGAGGATTTTCTTTGAAATGTTGTTAATACTCTTAAAAACGATGAAAAAGAGGTAATTTATGCAATTTTGAAGAAAAATGTACTGCCCTAAAAATTAATTTTGTTTTCCTTCATTTTCAATCAAAACATGGATATAAAAAGAGAAACAAAGGAATAATCCCCTTTTTTTACATAAATTTGTTTTTTTCTAGCAACTAGATAAAAATCTAAATATATTTCTTGAAAAAAAAATATTTCCTAAGTTTTTTTTGTATTTTTTTTCTTATAAGAACTCAATTTTTTTATAAAAAAAAAACATCCTCTATAAAGAAAAAAATACACTTTTATTAATAAAATAAAACGTTCTTTTTGTTTCCTTTTTACATTAGATTGAAAATGTTCAGGAGGAAAGAGAATGAAATAAGAGTGCTTTTGCGCTTATGTGATAAAACTTTTTTTAGGCAAGATTAGCTTACATTACTTTGTACTCAGAGTGTTTTTAAGTGTAAGATGATGCATAACATTGTAATGCAAACAAAATCAAGTATCTTAACCATATTCCTAAAGTAACAACTATTTTAAAGGTCTTAACATTTGGGGGAGAGACGAAATTCTTCATGGAAACCATCATTTATAAATCAGGTATTCACTTTCATTAAGAAAAAAATATATTGATTGGTTTTACGTTATTTTTAAAAACATTGAAAGGAATGGCTATATATGGGAAAAATGTATGTTTTCCTAAATGTTATGCATCAAAAAGTAGAAATTTAGGCATATCTAGAAGATCTCAAATATGACTCTTCTGGCTTTTGTTTTGCTTAATTTGTGGAAAAGGAGTTATTTCAGGATATATTTCCTTAATTTTCAATTGTTGTGGTTTTATGATTACTTACATTAAAACATAGAAATTCGTTTAAAACACCTTATATAACTACTATTCCTAATATAACACTTATTTAGTTTACTCCTCAAATGTAGTGTTTTATGCGTCTTTTGCAGAAAGCAAAGAAATTTGTACAAACTGCACTATTTTAATGAAATTCCTAAAACAGCTATTTAAAAAAAAAATTACTTAAAAAAGGACGTATTTATGAAAAACATCTTCTATGAGGAAATGATGCACCCTTAATATTTTTATATTGCAAAATATTTAGAAAATCATGAATATGATACTAGCAAAATTGTGACCTTTAAATTCTTGCTTTGCAAGAAGAGGTAATGAATTAAGCTTTTCAACAATATATCGAATACACCTATCACCCACTCTCTTTCTACTTTTCCTTAATGATCTCCTATACCAAACTTCTTACCCTATCCATTCCAACGCTGTTGATACCACCTTACACTTTTCCACGTCTTTTCAAAGACGCCCAGCTCTTCACGCAGGGATGCCACAGAATGCCTCACTTCTGATCTCCAAGATTTCTTATTGCGGCAGTGAAAACTTAGTAATCAATGCCTGAAAAACTCAATTTCTCTATCTATCAACTCAACACAACCTTCTACACAACTACTTCCCTCTTTTTTAATGGCATCCAGCTTTCCCTCTTTTCTACAAGGAATATCTTCGGTCTCTCCTTTATTCATAATCTAAATTGGAAACTCATATCTTGCTAAAACAGCTTAAGGGTCTAAATGAGATTAGGGGTTCTGAGGCGTCTCCGCCCGTTTTTCTCATCCCCCCAACTGTTAACTCTGTACAAGAGATTTGTCTGTCCAAGTAGGGAGTACTCTTTGCATGTATGATGGGGTTCCACTGACACAGCTCCGCTAGATAAGGTGGAATCAAAATCTTTTCGTTTTCAGCCTCTCTTTCTTCACCGGAATGATGCATCCCTTGCTTTCTTCTACCACTATTTTCATGCTAACTGCTCTATTGATCTTACTAACTGCATGCCTACCTTCCT
>CM035177.1:19589816-19600764 GCA_020233015.1 Callinectes sapidus | reverse complement strand
AAGTAGGGATGTTGTATTGAGTGGTGAAAATGCAAGTTTGATGTTGTCACTGATGTCACAAAGTATATGTGGGTGACTGGCAGCATTGTCAAGTAAACAGGAAGGCTTTGTCATAACCCTGAAATGTGAAAAGACAAGATTGCTGGAAAAGAAAATAGGAATCTTAAGGACTGTGTGTGTGTGTGTGTGTGTTGTGGCATGGCTGTCCAAATGTATCTCATTCCTTCCCTTTTGTTCTATTCTGTCTTTTACATGGCTTATATAAACATGAAAACCTTTGCAAAAGTGTCATTATTCATATGAGTCAGTGAGTTCAGGGGCTGGTCATGGTAAACGTGAAGGGTGGTTGGGGAAACGTCCTGGTAACCACGGTAACCACACCCATGTGTGTGATTCTCTCTCCCTCCATCCCTCCCTCTCTCCCTCCCTCCTTCTCTTCTGTTCTATTCTTTCTTTTACATGGCTTATATAAACACAAAAACTTTTGCAAAATTGTATTATAATTCATATGAGTCAGTGAGTTCAGGGGCTGGTCATGCATGTGTATGTGTATCGCCCTCTCTTCTATTATTTCCATTCCATATTTCTGTAACAGTAAAAAATTAACATTTCTCTTTCTTCTTACCTTGAGGCCTCTGAGATTCTCTGAATGGTAGATGAGCACTGGTTTCAGCTTGTCACCCTCCAAAAATTACAGTCCAGCTGTCCTTACAGGCTTTAAACCTGCCTGTAATTGTCATTCAATGAAATATTGCATTAAAGTGAAAACAAATCATAAATAAAACATATTTTCAGATTTTGGACCTCACATAAATTTTAAAATGGGTAAAGCAAACGTGCGTAAAAAAAGAGGTACCTGAATATATGCTTGTCCCTTTATTGCTTCCTGTACATTTGAAGATCCTTATAGCTACACTAATGATGTTCCTTGAAGTCTATAACTGTCAGCACAGTTTCTTGCCATTCTGACACAGGCTTGCAACTCCCCCACACACTGCCCTCCCAACTCACCTCCTTTTCCTGCTGCTCCACCTTGGCACATACCAGGGACCCTCACTTGTCCTCACTCAAAGTCACGATGACAGGTAGGCGTCTCTGCCCTCCAACTTCCATTGAAATGATCAGCAACTATCTATGGTGGAAGATATTGATCACACCAGTAATCTCTGCTGAGTCACTGGAGGTTTTGGTACTAGAGGCACTGCACGAGGAGGCAAAGCCCTTGGGGCTCCAGGTTTCCTGGCCCAAGACCAAAGTTCAGGCATTTGGAGGCTTACTGGATGAAACAGTACAGTCTGTTCATGCATGAGACAAGGACATTGAGATCTCAGAGAAATTCACATACCTTGGTAGTATAGTGCATAACAATGGTGACTCAAGCCAGGAAGTTGTATGGCAGATTGGCCTGGCCCTTGGTGTTACGGACTTGCTCAACACAAGTATTTGGCATTGTCAGTGCCTGTGCAGACGGACAAAGATTCTGATCTTCAAGTTGCTGGTGATCCCTGTCTTACTCTAAGGTTATGAGATATGATGGATGCTGAACACTGACCTGAAGAGGTGAATTGATGTCTTTGGTACTAGATGTCTTCACAGGATCATGGGATATCATTGGTATGACTTTGTGTCAATTCAGCAGTTGTTCCGTGAGACCGATTCCAGGCCTATTACTAGCATAGTCCGTCAGCGCCAACTGCAGCTATATGGGCACGTGGCACACTACCCAGAAGCCGATCCTGCTTAAGGGATAAACCAGCATGGAGAAGGCCAAGGGGACACCTATAGAACTCATGGCTGTGGCAAGTCACTGCCTCTTGCTGGGAGTTACTCAGTATAGGAAGGGAGCCTGCATGGGGACTCGCGAAGCATGGCCTCTGAGAGTGGCTCCATAGGGTAGGCATGGCAATGTATGCCCCCCCATAACTGATTAATGAGTGGTATTAGCATTGATTATAGTGATGCTGATCCTGATCATGTATTTGATCAGCAAATGGAGGAGGAAGATGAAAACACAAGGCAGAATACTTTGGCGTGTTTCCACCACTTCCACACACTTCTTCATTTCCCACCACTGGGCTGCCACATGTCTTTATCTCATCTTCAGCTTTCAACACATCTGACTGCCTGTATGCACTTCACATAAGAAAGAAGAGAAGTTAATCTAGGCCATTTTAAAGTAGAAAGCAACAATCATCTGTTTTCTTAAGTCAATATGATGATAATGATGAGTCTAATGACCTTCATCCTAGTACATCCATACAGCAGACAGGCAGTGATGAGACACATGGCACACAGGCAAACATAGTACATATATGTATTGCCCTTTGTTGTCCACACTCCTCAAAATACCATTTTGCTTGGATGGAGGGAGAGTACCAGCTCCACCTAACTCAGTTGGGTCTCCTTGTAGATGGAGCAAATATTGAACCACAAATTTACAATTTTGATGAGCCAAGCCTCACTCCAATATTTTACATATGGTAGCAGCATTGACTGAGTCATATTTAAAGCCCCAACCCAGCATTTATAAATGGCAATTTTGAATTTTAACTCCTTTCTTATATTTTTAATCATTTTGAGTATCAGAAAAGAAAATCTTGTTTTTGGTGACTTGGATGAGTATATGGGAGATAAATCAGTGCTGACCTATTGTGGATAAACTTCCAAATGGAAACACATTGTCTCTTTCTTTTAGTAGAGATCTTCTTTCTTGGAGACTTCAATGTTGCTTTTCTCTCCCTTTACTGACTATCTTGGTGAACTAGCCTTTAACTTTACTATCCTTCATCACCTAGAGCAACTAGTGCAACACCCTACTCCTATTACTGCCCATCTTGTATTCATTTTGCATCCATATAAGAAGCCTTAATTCCTTCCAACAAATGCCCTCCTTAATCTTAAATCTTACAAACATCCCAAAGGGCTTCCCTATCCACCTTATCATATTCTCTCTCTCTCTCTCTCTCTCTCTCTCTCTCTCTCTCTCTCTCTCTCTCTCTCTCTCTCTCTCTCTCTCTCTAATGCATATAACTTTTCATCCTTTCCAAAGTAATCATATATTACAATTTTGCAATTCTTACAATCATTTCCTCTGCATGTTCCTTACTGAGCTTTACCCATGCCATTTTCATCATTTCTCAGATATAAACTTTTCTGACACACTAATCTAGCTGTTGCACTCAATCCTATTACCTCTTCTTTAATATACAGAGATAAAGTTTTACCTTCCTCCACTCATCTGCCACTTTTCCTTCCTTCATGCCTAATCAAACATATGCATCCAATTTACTAAAATGTCACTTTCTTACTTTAACATTTCTGGAATTATTTCAACCATGTCGACAGCATTCCCACACTTCACTGTAGTTTTCTTTTCTATCAATTCTCTTCTGCATAAACTTTCTTTCTTTATCATGTGTCCTTCTATTAAGTATTGTTGTTGCTGCTTTTCCATTAATCAAAATGCTTTTTCCACACATCTATCCACCTATTACCTTACTACTCACAAGAACTATATTCTGCATTCAATCTTATTTTCATAGGCCCTTTTTCACCTTTTTATCTGTTTATTTAATTCCAAAACAACTTATTCCTATTGACTTATGCCTTTTTTATGTTAGAGGGGAAAGTTGGCCAAGGGCAACAAAAACAGTGAAAATAAAAATTTGAAACCTTGATACAATTTGTGTGTTTTCTGGAAGTCTTCTAAAAGTAATTAGTGTAAGGTGATTGAAAACTAAAACCAAAACTACTTTTAGAAGAGCAGTATATCAATCAGCTGACTTGCCAAAAGGTAGCAAGATATAATGTGCATGGCTTTTGAATCAGCTTAGCCTACAGCAACCATAGTACACATTAAATGAATTTTGTGGCAAATTTTACTTTGTACTATTTGCTATGATTGATAATAAAGGTAAGAAAGTGTTTTGTGTTTTATGATAAAACCAATAATTATCCTAACTACCATACGTGTAAGATATCCTTTTTTTTCCATCTAATTACATGCCAAGGCGGCAATCCTACGTGAGATGAACCAGGCAGTCTTAACCCTGTTGGCTTACAGTTGAAAAGAACAATGTTGCAGCCCATCAGACTGTTAGGGGTGATTGAAAATTTTGTGGCCTGGGTACAAGAATTTATTTTATGAGAAATTTTTACATTTATTTTTAACATAATCCCCTTGCAAGTTTACACACTTATTCCAATGGTCATAGAGTTTGCGGATCCCCTCTTCATAGAAGCCTGAGTCTTGGTCCTTCAAAAGTACCTGTACGGCATCCATGACATCATTATTTGTGGCGAAATGTTGACCGCTAAGTTCTTTTTTCATCTTGGGAAATAGGTAGTAGTCTGAAAGAGCCAAATCAGGTGAATAGGGCAAATGTTCAACTAGCTGGAAGCCACAGTCACGTATGGCAGCAAGAGCAAAGGCAGATTTGTGTGCTGGCTCATTGTCCTGATGGAAAATCACCCCCAATGTCAGCTTTCCATACAGTTTTTCTTTTATTTTCTCTCACAGCTGCCTTATTAAGTTGGCATAGTATGGCCCATTAATGGTTTGACGCTTTGCCAAAAAAATCCATGGGATGGTGCTACTGGAGGACCTGCAGCCCCACTGCCCACCTGGAGTCAGTGTGCAGCACAACGGTGGCCTCCCCACAGTGCTGGGCGTGCTCCCGGCCCAGTAGGATGGCCACCAGCTCTGTGTGCAGCGTGGAGCAGCACCAATGGTCATCCATCAGCTGGCTAGTCACGGAAAACAGCAGCAGCGGTGGAGGAGGCGCTGGGGAGAAAGGAGACGCAAATTAATATTGTTCATCAGTTAAATACATTCACTTCATTCGGTTACAACACAAGAAATGAAGGGAAGAAGATGCTGCAACAAGATATCACATCTGTATGTGGCAGGTCCTGTAGCAAACAAATATACCGAGAGATTTCTACCTATTATCTATCCCCTGCCTATTGATTAAGCACACACACACACACACACACACACACACACACTCAAAATACACACACACACACACACACACACACACACACACACACACACACACACACACACACAACAACACACACACACACACACACACACACACACACACACACACACACACACACACACACACACACACACACACACACACACACACACCTCAAAATACCCGGAAAAAATCACTTCACAATGCTAGATATGGAGAGCCAATATAACAGTATTACAGCATCACACACACACACACACACACACACACACACACACACACACACACACACACACACGGTAAGCATACAGTAACTCATGCTATATATGGCATATAAGTCAGGAAGGCAAGGGGGCAGGGAGGCGCCCGCTGCCCTATGACGTCACAGCTGATGACGTCACGCTGATGACGTCACGGCTGATGACGTCACAGGTGCTCTATATTTACGTAGCGTAAACCATTTTAAAAATGACCCCTCGATAAAACGATGTCAGATCAAACTAATGTATCTATTCCGACGTGATAAATAGGATAACTAATTCCCAAAGTATAAACACACTCCTAACAACAGTAATTTTAAAGAAATTCTACGGGAAAAAAACGTGTTTTATAAAAATATGACCCTTTTTAACACTCGTTAAATATCCATTAACTACGACTTCAAAGGAACCAAGACCCATTTCTAAACAATTGATTAGTTATTTTTAATTATTTTAAACAATTTAGAGTGAGTTAGAGACAGAAATAAACTATTGACAGGCTGATAAGTAAGTTATTAATCTAACTTTGACACCGCTAAATAACACTTTTCCTCTCCACTCATTTCACTGAAATTTAGGCATAAAACGTCATTGTATATGGACTATCTTTTGCAAATAATAACAACTTGATACAACTTTAAATAAAAAAGGGCATTGGGCGTTCCAAGAAATTTAGCGCAAAAATCCCCTCTTATTTACCACCCAAATAACGTCAACCACAGCTATCTCCACCCCTTACACGCACGGAAATGACTTGAAACTCACCGCTGTATTCATAAAAGGCGTTAAATTTGACTATTAATTCCAAATAAACAGTCCAGAAACGAAGAAAATATCCTGATAAATGAACCGGCTTGCGGAGGCCCCATTGTGGGGTACGGCCCCCCCTCCTATCTTACTCCCACCTTCATTAAACTTTAACTTGAACACGAAAGCTATGTCTGAATGCTTCATATGAAAGCTTAATACCATTGCTGCATACTGGCAAGATGAGCCTGTAATGATTGACAGATATGGCTTAAAGTGACCGATGAAATAAGAATCCAAGATGGCGCCGCGGGTGTTGGGTGGTGACTCACCTTACATAAACCTTGATACACGGCTGGTCACTTGAACCCTACAGTATTTCAGGTAAAGATCGTCTTAATACGCCACTACAGCGGCAAAAACATTGTGAAATACCGCTATTTACTTCCTCCATCCCGCCGGACACTCCACACACACCCCACCCACCCTCATGCATGGCTGTCCTGGAACTAGCATAGTATTATTTTAACAGCTGCCTAAAAGTGGTTGTATTTTTCCATGTTTCTCTTGACGCAGCTAAGAAATCGAGTAGGTTATATGCAAAGAACGTAGATAGACTGTAGATAAAGATGTATATAACCCCATAAACGCCACAAATAACCTGATTAGCGAAAGAAAACACCCGTAAAATAAGTGGAAGGAACAAAGCCGACCGTAAGTCATGTCTACCCCCACTCGGAGCAAAAAGTAGTGGTATTTTTCAATGGTTCTCTTGACATAGCTAAGAAATCGAGTGGGTAATATGCAAAGAACATAGATAGATAATAGATAAACACGTATATAACCCCACAAATGTCAAACTAAAGCGAATTAGCGAAAGAAACGCGAAAATTAACGGAGAAACAAGGCCGACCGTAAGTGATGTTTACCCGCACTCGGAGCAAAAAGTAGTCGTATTTTTCCATGTTTCTCTTGCCACAGCTAAGAAATCGAGTAATAATATGCAAGGAACATAGATAGACAATAGATGAACATGTATATAACCCCTTAAATGTCAAACTAAAGCGAATTAGCGAAAGAAAAACACGCAAGTTAATGGGGAAACAAAGACGACTGAACCATGTTTACCAGCACTTGGAACAAAAAGTAGTTGTATTTTTCCATGGTTCTCTTGATGCAGCTATGAAATCGAGTAGGTTGTATGCAAAGAGCATAGATAGACAATAGATAAACATGTATATAACTCCATAAACGCCGCAAATAAACCTGATTATCGAAAGAAAACACGTAAAATGAGTGGAAGGAACAAGGCCGACCGTAAGTCATGTTTACCCCCACTTGGAGCAAAAAGTAGTGGTATTTTTCAATGGTTCTCTTGATACAGCTGAGAAATCGAGTAGGTTATATTCAAAGAACATTGATAGACAATAGATGAACATGTATATAACCCCACAAACGTCAAACTAAAGCGAATTAGCGAAAGAAACGCGAAAATTTACGAAGAAACAAGGCCGACCGTAAGTCATGTCTACCCGCACTCGGAGCAGAAAGTAGTCGTATTTTTCCATGTTTCCATTTCTCTTGCCACAGCTAAGAAACACATAAGTTATATACAAGGAACATAGATAGACAATAGATGAACACATATATAACCCCATAAAAGTCAAACTAAAGCGAATTGGCGAAAGAAAAACACGAAAGTTAATGGGGAAACAACGCCGACCGCTAGTCATGTTTCCCGGCACTTGGACCAAAAAGTAGTTGCATTTTTCCATGGTTCTCTTGACATAGCAAAGAAATCGAGTAGGTTATATGCAAATAACATAGATAGACAATAGATGAACATGTATATAACCCCATAAACTTTCTCACACTGCTACTTTCACACACTACTCTCTCTCTCTCTCTCTCTCTCTCTCTAGGTTAAGTAAGATTATATAGTAAATCTCTCTCTCTCTCTCTCTCTCTCTCTCTCTCTCTCTCTCTCTCTCTCTCTCTCTCTCTCTAATATCCTGACTTCTCATACATTTGCCCATAAATCCTACGACGTTTTCATAATTCTTCGTCCAAATTTAGTGACACAAATTAAGTAAATAAGCCATTTTTGAGCGGAAGTCACTAAGAAAAGACGAAGACATTTGAAGTAACCAGAAGCCGCCCTCTCGCTCAACTCACCACCCACCACCACCCAACATCACCACCACCACCACCATCACCACCATTACCACTCAAGGACAGTACACGGCCTCTCCCAGTGGCTCTGCAGCCTTGGGGAGAGGCCTCCTCTCTCTCTCTCTCTCTCTCTCTCTCTCTCTCACCGGTGGGGGACCCCTGGGCCGGGCCAGCTGTTGACGCCACACAGTGGCAACGCTCCGGGGTTCCACAGGCACCACCACATTCAAAATGTCCCCACGCACAGCAACAACAAGGAACAGTTCTTGCTGCTTTTGTGGCGAAAATTGAGCAACTTGTCCACGGATGCTCCTTCATCTGTTCCCTAGAAACACTAGAAGGTATGTAGTCATAGATAATGATAAGATAAGTCAATAAATATGACACATTTAAATAAAAAGCCATTCTATATATCGGAGTATCTGCCTCACAGAGGAAACGTTAGATAAATATCGTTAAAACATTTACAAATCTAGCCTAACCTTATCCAGATTGTTCTAAAGATTGTGACATATTGACTGGTTTTATTGTTGAGTTGAATTTTATTGGCGCTGACACACATTTCACTTGTAGACGAATGCAGTGGCTTCAACGCAAGCTGACTGGAAAGACCACCACCTTGTTACCATGGGCGAGGCAACACGTGGAGCAGCGAGCCTCCCTCCCTTCCTCGGTGCCTGCCTCCCTGCTGGCGTTTAGCACATGGCGGCAGTAGCAACAACACATTGTGGGCCCCATTCTGACCCCCTGCAGGGCAGGCGATGAGCCAGCACGAGGTAGGAGCTGCAGGGCCACTGGGCCATATAGATGCGGGCCCCAACACACACTTAGTTGTGCAGGGTCTTCAATAGTGTGTGTGTGTTCTATCAATAATTTTATGTGAATGCAATGATTATTCTTGTCACAACATTGCAAGTATGAAATTCAGTGCTCAAGAGGCATTAAAATTTTGTTTACAGTTTGAGAATATTAATCTAGTCATTATGGTTATTGACTTTATGTAACCGATATTACACAATAAAATATATTAATCTATATGTTTATGTATCAATGAACCTATGAATGAGTAAGACTATGAATGAATACGACTAATATAAGAAAAGGAGGGCGAAAAATGAAGCAAAACAATATAGCCATCCCTTGTGAAACAGAGAAAATGGGTTCCATTCTCTATCTTTTAGTTTCCGTCAGTGGCCACTGTGGCGCCATGACCTTCCTCCAAGGTAAAATTCACGGCTTGGTATCCTTCTTAGAGAATCCTTGGTTGACACACATTAGGGGGTAAGTTGGCACAATAGATATTGATATCAAATGAGAAGTATGTAGCACTAAATTTTAACACGGATTATGTGCAGTGCTTCGTATGAAGAGTACACTATTCCATATAAACTTATATGTTTTCCTAGCAAAAAAAAGTAACCATTAATACGAAAAGAAAAAAATACGATAACTTTCGGAAAATGAGAAAAACTAGCGAAGACTCAAAACGCCAAACTTCATAGAAGCTGTTTTGGCTAAAGAAGATATGTGAAGTTTCAAGTTTAGATAGGAAGTAAAGGACAGACCGAGAATATTCTGTGTAGAAGAGAGAGACTGACATTGAACAAGGAGGATGGTTGTTGAAAAGTTGTGTAAAGCTGGTAGAAGGAGGAATTTATCTTTTTTGAGGCATTGAATAATTGTTATATACATTTCTAAATTTGCTCTGCTCCATTCAGAAATGAGGCGTTCTGTAGCGTCATTGCATGATCTGCTTACTTTCTGAAAGGTTAGTTAACTGATGAATAATAGGAAGAGAGTGGGTGACAAGGCATGCAAAACCCAGAGGAACATCACTTGATTTAGTTAGAACAGTGGCCATAGTACTTGTAGCAATTATAACAGCAGTTGTGATGGCAAGGGTGGTTGTTGTAGTAGTGGAACTAGTAGCAATGGTGTTGATGGTTATAGGAGTGGTGGTGGTGATTATAGTACTAATAGTAGTATCTAGAGGTGGTGGTGGTAGTGGTGATGGTGATTACAGTACTTATTGTAGTATCTAGAGGTGGTGGTGGTGGTGGTGATTATCGTACTAATAGTAGTATCTAGAGGTGGTGGCGGTGGTGGTGGTAATTATAGTACTAATATTAGTATTCATAGGTGGTGGTGGTGGTGATTATAGTACTAATAGTAGTATCTAATGGTGGCGGTGGTAATTTTAGTACTAATAGTAGTATCTAGTGGTGGTAGTGGTAATTATAGCACTAATAGTAGTATCTAGTGGTGGTGGAGGTGGTGACCACGTGGTTATAGCGAAAGCAAGCCTTTTAGAAAAAGTAAAAGTAAAACGGGTTTGATATCTTCTGTTTACACTTGAGAACAGAAATTCAACTCGTTAAGTATAATCTTATCGTTTCGATAAGATATGTTTGAATACTCAAGAGAAGGTCTTTCCAAGATAAGGCAGATATGTGATCATAACTTCCTAGTTCAACAATGAGACCATGATATAAAACCCATGCTTTGGGCTAATATGGACATTTCACATATATTACCTGTCGTTATTGTCCCCTTTATTCTATGATAAGCCGTCTTTCCTCTTGTATCACTTGATATCTTCCGGAAAGTCTCGTTAAGAAATATCATTTACAATAAACTAAGATATTTCGGTCTGTGAATAAATGAATAAATAAATAAATATATACACACACACACACACACACACACACACACACACACACACACACACACACACACACACACACACACACACACAGATAGATAGATAGATAGATATATATATAT
>CM035177.1:19539631-19561648 GCA_020233015.1 Callinectes sapidus | reverse complement strand
GACGTGCTCCTAATTAGGCCTCGCGCAAAACAAGCCAGAATTTACTCAGACATTATCCCACGACGACAAGAGAGGAGCAACACACTGTATTATTCCGTGGCCTGAAAACACACCCGTGAAAAATAATGTTTACCGTGCGCGTGTGTGAGTGAGTTGTTTGGGCGCAGCATTGTGATTGTTATTGTATTTTTGCGTCTATTTCAATTCCACGTCCTTGTCGAGGTGTCGCCGGCGTCCTTCGTCCACACACACACACACACACACACACACACACACACACACACACACACACACACACACCACACTCACAGACACAGACCCGCACGCACACAAGACAAAACAGAACCATTGTGGCGAAGGTCTCTGTTCTTGTGTGTGGATGTTCCTTTGTGTTGGTGTGGTGCGTCCTGCTTCTCCACTCAGTGCCACACACATTTACTAACCTTACTAGTATTAGCACAGTAGACAACTAGCGCTAACCTGGTGGTGGTGTTCGGGGTAGTAGTGCAATAGTATTCTCAAGGGTCGTATGTGTCTGTCTCCTTCACAAGCTGCTCAGGAAAGCGGTCTTGCTCCATCGAAGCCAACACAGACCGGTTTGGCGACGGTTGTCCTGGTACACACAAGTACTTGGAGGCCCATTACCGGTGCATGGCAGGTAAAACTAGTGGTATGAGAGCTTTGTACTAATCCTAGACTTAGATTTAATGGGGTTGTTCACTCTTCCTTACCCCAGTGCATGTCAGTATTCTTTGTTGTATTCCTGTCCTCCTCCTCCTCCTCCTCCTCCTCCTCCTCCTCCTCCTCCTCCTCCTCCTCCTCCTCCTCCTCCTCCTGCTCCTTCCTCTTTCTCCTACTTCTCCTCCCACCCACATGCATCCTCATTTACTAATGTAAGTTAAGAACATGCAGGTAAGTACGTGGCATCTTATGTTGTTTTTTTTATTGTTATTATATTACTTTACGTGGCCTTGAGTAAGTAATTCAAGTCGAACTGGTTAGGATAGATAAAAAATGGAGACATAGTGAGAGTGATATTTCTCCTCCTCCTCCACTTCCTTGTCCTCTCAACGATGCTCTTCTCCTCCCTTCTCCCAATTACCTGCGTTAAGTGAGGCAGTGATAGAGGTTCACTAACGTTATAAGACCCACATTTGAACGAGCCCGCCTGAACGTAAAATTAGTAGGCACTGTAGGATGTGGCACCATTTGCATGTTAATTTGGCCCTGCTCCGTGGAGGCTGGCACTCTCCCCTATGCTGCTGCTGCTCTCTCTCTCTCTCTCTCTCTCTCTCTCTCTCTCTCTCTCTCTCTCTCTCTCTCTCTCTCTCTCTCTCTCTCTCTCTCTCTCTCTCTAGGAATACAAGAGGAGCCGGGGCGTAATCTAATTTGCCTTGACTCTTCCCAAAGATGCCTCGCCCAACTTAATCTCACGGAGGCAGGAGTTACACGCATCACGGTGCCTGGTGATGATGTAGGGTGAACACGCTTGCCAAACTTAATCAGGCTGCCTTCTTAAGTGGTGTTATTATATTTGCTCCGCCTCTTAAAATGGAATACCTAATTTTGCTGCCGTCATTTTAGATAAGTCATGTTGCTTCTTTTTTCTCTGCCGTGCTGTTGGTATTAAAAGAATATATAGTTTCAACATAAGTTTTTTTTATTATTATTATTGTAGGTGAAGAGACGAGTTTTAAATTCAATCAGTATTTGTGTGATTTGTAAGTCTAGTTTACAAATAAAATTTAACTATGTAGTCTTATGGGAAAATATGTAAAAAAAAAAAAGAAAAGGATTACAGTTGTAGATTTGCTAGGTGAGAGATGCTGGAATACAAACTGTAATGGCGCGATGTTCACGGTAAGCTATTGTTGAAACTTAGTCAAGGTTTAATTTAGTTTGCATGAAACGGCTTTTTGGTGTCGTGTTTTCCTTTCCATGATAGTCTCAAGCGCCCCTTTGTTCCCGCGTTAATGACCTGCAGTGTGTGTGTGTGTGTGTGTGTGTGTGCGTGTGTGTGTGTGTGTGTGTGTGTGTGTGTGTGCGTATGTGTGTGTGTGTGTGTGTGTGTATGTGTGTGTGTGCATTTCACTTGCTGGGGAGGTGTGTGTATGCTAACGCTTTCTCCCTCCTCCCTTCCCACAGCCACCTCTACGACCACCACCACACCCAGACCCCGGCCACCCTGGTTCACTGCCACGCGTCCACCCATACGGATTTTGTCTACCCTCACCACCAACCACACCACTACAGCCCCCACCACGCCTCCGCCCAGCACCACCACCACCTCCACGACCACGACCACCACATCAACAACCTCCACCACGACCACCACAAGCACCACGCCTACCACAGTGCCGCATATGGTTGAGGGTGAAAGCTCCGATACGGACGATCTGACAACTGTAGCTGACAGTGAAGTGCCCAGCCCCGGTCCTGCCTCCGTCACTCCAGCCTCCTCGTCCCCTGTTACCCCCAGCAGTTCGCCCGCCACTACCTCATCCACTAACCAGGCTGCTCCTGTGGCTCCTCCTAACTATGGCTCAGATTATGACAGTCCCTGGTGCCCCCCGACGTTCGGCCGCGGCTTACTTTGGAACTGGACTCGTGGCGGCGAAGTGGCAGTGCAGGCGTGCCCGGGTGGCGCTACAGGCTCTGCCCGCCGTCGATGTCAGATGGCGACCTGGGAGGCCACGGTGGACCTGAGTGAGTGCCGCAGCTTATGGCTGGCAACACTGGAGACTCGCGCCAACTCCCGCGAATCTCTTCTTGGCGTTGCCACCGACTTGGCCAAGGTGACGGCTAGCAAGGCGCTTTATGGCGGTGACCTTATCACCACGGCACGGCTGCTCTCCACCCTCGCGCTCAATATGGCCAAGCACGCCCACGCCTTCCCGGACCCACGACAGCGACAGGCACTTGTCACAGAAATGCTTCAGGCGACGCTGACCACTGGCTCCGCCCTCCTCAAGGCGGGCATGACTGGTCCCTGGGGAGACTTGGGTGTCCGTGAGAGGCGCCACGCTGTCACTCAGCTGATGGTAGCACTGGAGGAGGCTTCCTTCCTACTGGCTGATGTCTTGCTCGCAGGGACGCAGGATGCCATGTACCAGTCCCATGTGCTGGTATCGGCACGGTCGGTCCCAGCAGACGGCTCCTCAGTGGAATTCCCCTCCTCGCGGGACCAGTCTCTGGAGTGGGTGTTTGCCGACAGCATCAGTCTCCCACCGGAGGCTGTACTGGAAAATAGTGACGGAGGCGCCACTCGTGTGGTATTCCTCACTTATCGTCACCTGGAAGATCTTCTGGCACCAGGCCAAGAACCCCTCGGTCATCGTTCCTCCAACGTCACTCGTCTGGTAAACTCAAGAGTATTGTCAGCGTCATTAGGCCGCGGCCGCCACATTCAGTTACCAGAGCCAGTCACCCTGACCTTCTCTCTGCTGCGGCAGGAGAATGTGACAAGGCCCGTGTGTGCCTTCTGGGACTACACCACGTCGTTCTGGAGTGACGAGGGATGCAGCGTTCTGGGATACAACCGTTCCCACGTCACCTGCCAGTGTGACCACCTGACCAGCTTCGCAGTGCTGATGGAGGAGGCGGCTGGCGGCGTTGGTGAGGATCCTCAGGCAGCCCTTCGCATCCTGGCGTACGTGGGCTGCGTGGTGAGCCTGGTGTGCGTGGCTGGCTCGCTCCTCGTGTTCTCCGTGTTCCGCGGCCTGGCATCACCCCGCACGGCCGTGCATCGCCACGTGTGTGTCTGCCTCACCGCAGCTGAGTTGGTGTTCATGGTGGGCGTGTGGCGCACTGACGCCCCAGTGCTGTGCGGCGTGGTGGCTGGCATCCTCCATTACTCCGTGCTCGCCGCCTTCGCCTGGATGTTCATGGAAGGTGAGTGACATTCATGGCCAGAGGTGGGTGTGTGCTACTGCCAGCTTTCATGTACTAATGTGCCACGCTTCGAACACATGCACACCAACCCCGCGTGTCATGAATTATTAGCTGTAAGTTGTTTGATTTATCCATTAGCTGTATAAGGATGTGCTACTAGACTGGCTCAAAGTAATATCCACGCGAAGTGAAGAGAATAATGACTTGCATGTTTCGGTATAATGAAAAGTTTAATCAAACTGATGAACCTAAATGCTCACAATAATTTTTCCTATATTATTATTATTATTATTATTATTATTATTATTATTATTATTATTATTATTATTATTATATTATTATTATTTTTATTATTATTATTATTATTATTATTATTATTATTGTTATTATTATTATTATTATTATTATTAATTATTATTGTTGTTGTTATTATTATTATTATTATTATTATTATTATTATTATTATTATTATTATTATTATTATTATTATTATCATCATTATTACATATTGTTATTATCATCATCATTATTTTTGGGCTCGATGGACTCGAGGTCCCTAGTAATGAGCAAAGCTTCCTTCAGCCCCCTAATATTGTTTCCAACATTTATACAAAGCAGTTTACCATCAATACTTCACTTTCATGACATTTTGTGTAGCCACATGTTACCCCAGGCCCCCTTCAGCCCCCACCCTATGAAAATTTCTTGGCACTTTCATTGCTAAACAATTAGTCATTTAGTATTGCATGCACACCTTACCCACCACCATCACCACCACCAACCATCAACACTAATTCCTCTTCTTGTGGCAGGAGTGCATGTGTACCTCAGTGTGGCTCGTGCTGTGGAGTGCGATTCACTGCGGCTACGCTGGTGGCACTACAGCCTTGCTTATGGCCTGCCTCTGCTGGTAGTGGCAGTGGCAGCTGTGGTGGACCCCTTCAGCTATGGCACGGAGCAGTATTGCTGGCTGCGAACCGACAACTACTTTGTGTTCTCCTTGGTGGGCCCAGCTCTGCTGCTCCTGGCAGCCCATGTGGCCCTTCTTGCTGCTGCCCTCATCTACACTTGCCGCCTCTCTCCCGATGATGCCCTCAAGACCAAGGAGATGGCCCGTCTTGACTCCACCAGGTAAGGCTGTTAGCACTATCATTGTCACCACTGCCAGCAGGAGTCTTCTTCATCACGGTCTTCCTCACTTCTTCTCTTGGCCACAATGTCTGCTGCTTCCCTTGCACATACACCCAGTCTGTCATGAGAATGTCGACTTTATGCTAAAACTTAAACTTGTCCCCCTCAAAAAAGTCCCCCACCACCTCTCTTTAAACTTTTCCTTGTGTTTAGACTGTGGTTAATACAACTAACTAATCCAGTCGTCTTGCTGTGGCTCGATTGATTTCCTTTCCTTTTTTTCTCCTCTTCCTCTTAAAAAGTGTGAGAGTTTCTGACTGTGTAGTAGCACAGGTGTGTATGTATCTGTGTGTTTGTCTGTGTGAGAAAGAAAAGAGAGTCTGCGCACGCATCTACTAGCTCTATCTCTAACTCCACGTCTCTCCCTGGCTGGCAGCGGCGTGTACACCAACGCTCTGCAACACCGACTCTACTCTCGCCTGTAAGCCCACCCACACTGCATGTCTTGTTACTGCCTCTGTCATACTTGTCTGTGTCTTTTTTCAAGCCATTGCTGGGAAGTCCTTGTTTGCAAGCCTTTCATCTTTTTTTTTTTTTTCAATTGAAACTATCTTATTAACTGTGATTATTTGTGTATTTATACATGTATTTTACAGGAACTCAATTGAAAATTACATTTACCTGTTTATTGTGTAAAAAGGAAACCTAAAATCTGTTGACAAAGGACTTACTCACCCTGGCACCCTGTTATTCACTGCTTCCTTGCAGCACACTCTTCACGTTTTACACAGCACCATGAAGTTTTATCATTTTTTTCTTTCCTTCCTTTGGCTATGAACAGTTTTTATCTTTATCACAACCCGTTGTTTGTCTGAAGATCTTTTGAACTCTTGTAAATATTGCTTGCCTGTAGCATCAATCCTCCATTCCACCATATCCTCCCCACACCTGCCTGCTCTCCCTGATGACATTCTTGGATCATGCACTGTGGCTGTACAGTTACTGGCATGATGTTCATTCAGGTTTTTAATCTTAATAATTGGATGCTGTTTACATCGGTTGACAAGGGGTGCTGTTGTACAAATGTATAATACTTGTGCATATATTTATTCAGAAAAACATTTATACAGTGTGTAGGCTGATATGGAGTGTAAATTGTATAATTGAGGCAGCCAAACACAGTGTGCCTTTAATGGGTGTCCACATTCTGTCTTCACAGCACAAACAGGCTACAATTTTATAAACTGTCTCACAATCCATGGTCATGTTACACATCAGCATTTCATAGTCATTTATTCAACTTCAGAGCCTGTTACTGTTAGGACAATGTAACATATCAATTCCAAAAGATAGTTTAATCCTATAATTTCATTACATATTAATTTTTATAGCCACATAGCACATACTTTGTGTGGGTGCTCTTTCTAGTAATATAGTCACTAGACTTTTTTTGTAAAGCTAAAACAATAAGTTGGGAATACTCTATTTCCATGACCAAATGCAGCTTTGCCTAATGAGTCACTGACCTTGACTGCTTCCTCTTGTTTAGTGAAATTTGTTGCCAGTTCCTCATCAATCCTTTAAGGAACCTGCGGCTCTTTTCCAAAATTAGAGACCTCCAAGATTAGTTTGCTGGAATTTAAAACAAAAATTGTAATGAGTTTTAGGCAGACCCTGCCATTAAGCTTGTAAGAGTGGAGCAGGAAGACACTTTTGAACTCATTAGCCTGTTGTTCACTCAGCCGGGTCTTTTTGATGCAAAGGAAGTTGTTTTTTGTGACAAGCATTGAAACTGAGAGATGGTGCATTACATGAAAAGGTTTAGGCAAAGAAAGTACTGTATACTGCAGTTGTAAAATGTTTTAGTGGGTACTGTGTTGATGTGTTGCATTCATGAAGGGAAGGATCAACTCAGCACTGCTCAAAATCAGATATTGATAGTTGTTATAGTGATATCATTGAAATTATTAATGAAGTTAATGCAACTTTCCTGGTCAACTTTAGAATTCCTATCTTATAGCAAATTTATGATATGTGATACATAGCTTAGCATCTTGCAGTATATTCTTTTTATAAACAAAAATGTCAAGTTCATTAAAAAAAATGAAAGAGCCAGCAGGATAATAGATAAAGATTAGATATATGTATGTATATTCTATAGTTCACATCAGTATTGTTCAAATAACATTTTGACTCACAGAAAAAATGTATACCAGACAAACCAAACTTTTACTCAGGCTTTACAACAGACATCTGTCAGGGAAACTGCTATTGTAGTTTTGGAGAGAGAGAGAGAGAGAGAGAGAGAGAGAGAGAGAGAGAGAGAGAGAGTACTTTTTTTTTCCTTCTTTTTTCTGTGTTCTCTTAGGTCACATGTCAAAGTGGCAGAGATGCCTACTTTTACCCTAGCAGCCAAACATGGGCACCTTCCTCACATGCATATTCAGGGAGGCATCTCATTCCTGCTGGCTGTGTAGCCTACAGATAGCAGGCACTTCCCCTGCAACATTCCAGAGAATACTGTTTGCTTGATGAGTTTTACAACATTAGGAATGGGTCATTGTTGTGTTCCACAAGAACTTAGAAAATGAGGTGTTGAGATAAATGTTAAAAGGTATAAAGGCAATGCAGGTTCTGAGTTGCCATATATGAAAGACTGCCTTTCATCACCATAATAGCACCATAATATGTACTGGTCATCAGCAACAAGCTAGTCCTCTGTTATTGTGAGAATGAAGACCTAACCCTGCCAACCTCACACATGAAGTGTAGGCAGTCCATATTGCTTTGAAGTCTGACAGTAAATATATTAAAACTAATGGAGCACATTACCACTTGATGGATTTTTCAACATTGCTTGAAAATTTTTATACAATACTTGATGAAGTCAGTAAAATACTTTGCCTAATAGAGTTCTTAGAGCCATTGTTGTGGAGCCAGTGTCATGGGTTACTGTTGTTTCTTAATTATACATAACTCACCCAAGGTGAATTTATTTCCAGTAATATTCTTTAGTGTGTGGTTTTCCCAGACTTATATGTAGCTTAATTATATCCTCCAATGCCTGATTCATCTTACAGATCTCTTATTGAAATTTTCCATTAGCTTTATGTAGCCCTCATTTTCCTTTCTTTTTTATATCCAGGGTTTAGTTTTCATAATCATCTTCCTTAATATCACAGACTTTATTTGGTTCCTCCATTCTTTCATCTCATCTGCATAGATGCTAAACATTATGTCCCCTTATTTGGTGGCTTCCATAACCTTGAGGCCTCACACCAAGCACCAACAACATTACTTCTTTTGCCAGACAGCCAAGATTGTGTCCATACGTTTGTGTGTCATTCTTCAGGGGTGTCTCGTAAATCCAGTGTGTCTCAGGCAACCACTCTGACCCGCTCCATAATTAACTCAGCCGAGACAATTTGCATAGTAACAGGATAAAAATACCCCATAATTACTGTCATTAAAACAAGAGTGGCTGGGTACTTAGCTCTCCACAACCCTGCAGTGCCCCTCAGGCCCTCGTCACTAAGTTCCCCCATTGCTTCTTTTTTTATCTTCATCCCATTTTCTTATTCTTTCAAGTGGCTGCACATTTGAACAGTCGAGTTGCTCTGTGGTTGATGGAGATTCAGGGTGTAAATTCAAATTCAGTAACCTGTAGTGGGAATGAGGTTTATAAATCTATCAGGAAGAATGTAGTTAGAGGATTGGAGAGCAGGGAGTGAGAGAAAGAGATAGAGGGTTGAATGGAAAGAGGAGGGAGGGGGAGGTGTGGCAAAGGGTAAAGAGAGAGAGAGAGAGGTAGCCAGACACAGAGCCTCAGGAGTGTGTTTGTGGCTTGTTTTGTCTTTGTCTTGGGCCACTGGCAGCTTCCTGACTCACTACCCCATCCTGTGCTGTGTCTCTCCTCTCTGCTGCTGAGTCCACAGTTGTCTCCATTTGACTTTCTTTTTACATCTTTGTCTGTCTATTTATTTTTCCATAACTGCATTTTTTTCTATTATTGTTAATTTACATGTATGTGTGTGTGTGTGTGTGTGTGTGTGTGTCCCCTCAAGCAACTTTTTTTTAACTGCTTTTTCTTGTTTTCAATGTGTGTTAGTGGTTTTTCTTCCTTTTTTTTCTTGTTTGTGCTGCATTGTTATTGATTTTCTGCTTCACTACTTTTTCTCATTTCCTGTTTTTTGCTTCTGCATGCAAACACACACACACACACACACACACACACACACACACACACACACACACACACATCTCTTTACTTCTTGCCACATTCTTCAGATTATCTTTATGTCATTAATTCCACGTGTTTTTCCCTCTTTATTATTATACTATTATTTTTACATGCACTTTTCTCTTGCTTTCATTTGATTTCTTTTGCACTACAGTAAGTATATGCAGTAGTTTATGAAGATGATCAATAGTTATGTGTTATTTTTATAAAAGTTAATCTAGAAAACATACAAAAATTATGTCTGATTGATATGATTTTATATTTTATTTTATTCCTGCCTGACTTACTATCATGTCCTCTCATGGCACTGTAGTTTTGTTGACTGAATGTAGACTATAGGAAAGCATAGCAACAGGACAGTGCATAGATGGGTTATTAGGAGAAATATTTTATCTTACATCTTATCACCAGCATAGAAATATTGACATATATACTCCAGTAAGTACAATCGAGTGTAATTCATTTTCTTGTGGCTGATTGAAAATTTTGCTGAATCCAACAGCATTTAACAAAAAGAGAAACATATCTTCATTTGTGGATCTTGTTTTGTATGGAAAGAAAATTACATTATTGTGAAAGTTTAAATTCAATATAAATCAATATAAACCTCCTTTTATTTCCAGGGAATTTACATCGTGATTGAAGGAAGTTACTGAGATCACACACTTTAAATGATATTCAAGAAATTGAAATACAGGCCATATGTATAGTGATTACTTTGAGACCACATAGACACCCTTTAAAAGCAACCAAAATAAACTAGAAGAAAAGAAAAAAACACATTGAAAATCCTAAACAAAATTCAAACAAACCCACAAGAACTATCAATGAAAACAACAATCAAGAACTGTAGATAAATGGTGTGAAGAATTTTTGTCTGTTTGATCAGCACCTCAATAGTATCTGGTCTTCCTGCAGGGCTTGGCTGAGAGGTGCCATCACTCTGCTCCTCCTGATGGTGTTGACATGGACACTGGGACTACTCTTCCTTCACCGTCCATCACTGCCCATTGCTGCCGCCTTCTGTGTCCTCAATGCTCTTCATGGCATCTTCATCTTCATCTACTACTGTGTCAGGAACCAGAAGGTGAGGCACAGGGCCACCGCTTGACTGTGTGCTTAGTGTTTGTGTCCCAGTCCTTTAGTTTTTTATGCTCTACATGTTTTTTGCTCAAGCATGTACATTGTAGTGAGTACCTAAATAGTGTAAAAGTAAGTTCAGTGTTGCTCTGAGCTGCTGAATGGCTGCCTAATGCTTTTTTACTATTATGAGTTTTGCTTCAGCTTGATAAGTTGTTCTCCCCATCCCTCCCTGCCCTCACCCAACCATTTTTTTATTTATTTTGATGTCTGATTTTCCTCCCGATATATGAGGGGAGGAGCTTAGCTGGGAAAAGGGAGAGTGTGTGTGAATGTGTGCACCAGTGTGTGTGTTTGTGTGTTTGTGTGCATGTGTGTGCCCAGCCCCTCCCCCGAAGCCTCCTTTGAGTGCTGTAGTAATGCCGTGTTTGTCTGTCTGTCTGCGTGTAGGTGCGGGAGTGGTGTCGGTCTGCGGCGGAACGTGAGGCTTGGCTCCCCCAGGCGGTGCGCGGGGTGTTTGCCGCCGAGAAGCAGACCTACAGCCCCAATAACACCACCACCACCACCTCCTCCAACAACAATCCCCACCACCACCACCACCACCTCCACCACCACCACCACCACCCTGCCATCTCTCACGCCCTCAATCACGCCCTCGCCTCCTCGCCTGCCCTCAACCAAGTGGGTAGTAACGAATCAGACCACATGGAACCCCCTGCCCCCATGGCTCCCCTGCCCCCCACCTCCCCTCCTCCCTCATGCTCCTCATCCTCGTCCTCCTGCCGAAAGTCACCCCCATCCCCAGCAGAGAGCAACTCCCCCCTCCCCACAAACCCATCTTCCTCCCGCACCCCTAGCCCCCCACACCCAGACAAGCATCACCATCACCACCCCAGAGATACTCGAGGGTCTGCGCCACATCCCCCTGGCCCCCCCGTCACCTCCTCGGCCCCTCCCCCAGGTACACACACCTCCCAGTCATAATTTGGGGCGCCATGGCTTACTCAAACCTCCACCTTTTACTCCTCCTCCTCCTCCTCCTTCTCCTACTCCTACTCCTACTCCTCTTCCTTTTCCTCCTCCTCCTCCTCCTCCATTTTCTTCTCCTACTGGTTATTTTTTTTTCACTTCTTGCGGTGTTGCTTGCCCCTCTGAGGTGCCTCGGGTGGTGGTGGTGTGGTGATGGTGTGGGGAGCTTTATTCACCTGCCTAATGAGTTCTGCACATTTACCTTTTTTTTATTATTTTTTTATTGCACATTAGTTGCTTTTTATTGTTATCTGCAGTTTTGTTTTTTTTTAGTTAAGTTTGGCTGGCTTATTGTGCCTGTTCTCTTTCTTGCTGCTTGCAGTTTTCTTATTTTGTTTTTGTGTACTTCAGTCCCTTGCCTTTATTTGGCTCCCAGAGTTGATTAATGGTGTTGTGTGTATGTGAAGTGCCACATAGCAGTGATCCTTCTCACACAGCAGTTTGCACAAAGGTGTAAGATAGATATGATATATAATCATTGATATACTATTTCAGACTTGAATGGCTTTTAAAATTCATCTGACTCATATAGTACTTATAAACAACTCTGAGTCAAGGAGAGAAGTTCATATGTTCTTGGAAAAGCTAGAAGATTCTAAGAAAAATACACAATAGTTTGATGTTCAAAAACAGAATGTAATAAATTATGAGTGATGGTAAGGTACTGTTGATAATGATAGATTCTTTGATAGTCTATAACTTGACACATTATGAACTTTTATTACACTCAAGACAAAAGAATTGTAACATCCAACTTTTAAAAAGTTTTTGTCATCATATATATGACTTTCAAAATTGAATGCAGTAGTTATCAATATATAATGTTTTACTTATTGAAATCCAGTACAGGGCATGGGACTGATGTGTATGAATTTTTTATAAAAGATAACTAAAAAAGAAACATCTAACCAGTTTAACATGGATTTAATTTTGGTTTGAAATTTATTGTATATATAGAGTGTATGTCATTGCTTTTAAGTTTTGCACTTTAGGGAAGTCAACTTTGCAGAACAGTTACCATTTCAAAATGTAGAGAACATGAATGGAACAAAATACATTGTACATCTTATTTTGCAGTATCTGCCAACTCTGTGTCAGCTCGGCGGGGTGAAGGGCCCCGGGGGCAGCACACACCCCCCCGCGGGCCCACTTCTGTCCGGGGCCACCTCCACGATGGGCTCTGGGGGATCCCTGCGACAGGGGGCAACCGGGCATCTACCCCTCGGCACACTCCACCAGTCACTGCCTCGCCACCACCACCACCCGGTCACCCTCCCACACACCACCACCACCACCACCACCACCAGCCCTCATCCCGGCACCCTTAATCAAGAGGACAAGGAAGCTACCTACAAGAACTCATTCTCCAAGGACTCTGGGCATGGAACATATGAGCAGGAGGACTCACCACGCTCTGGCTGGAACAACCACCATAACCATCACAACCACCACGGCCACCACCGCTACTCCAACTCCCTCACAGCAGACCTGAAGAATGCCTACCTGGCCAAGCTGAACAGTATCAATGCATCAGCTGGCTTGGATGGGGGACTAACCTTCCCCAGCATGGAGGGAGGCAACAAGCAGATATCGGTGCCCAACAGCTACACGACACAGCTCTCCCCTGCCCAGGTGCCACCGGCTATGGCTGCCGTGCTGAGGGGCAATGGCAACACAGCTCGCTCTCACTCCCCCTGGAACCACACCTACATGGAGATAGAGACAGAAGCCGACCCAGTGTATGAAGAGATTGAGCGGGAGCGGTGGGCCGGCCGCACTGCTGCCTTGGGTGTTCCACCAGCTGGCCAGGAGGCAATGCAGGTCTCAGATCTCTCAGACGAGGACGTGAAGCGTGGGACCCCCAGTGATGTGAGCCGCCAGTCCTCCAGGAGCTATGGCGATGCCAGGCCCCTGCTGCCATACCACCACCATTCCTCCCCTGGACACCACTATCCCAAAAGCCCTCAGGATGCCCAGTTTGCACTCAGTGAAGAGAGGTTACGGGATTTCAATGCTGCGCAAATGAGCCGGGATCTCGAGCAGCTGCAGCAGGCCCACCAGCAGTTCTCACGGGAAAATTTGATGACAGTGGCAGTGCTAAATGGAGAGCAGGTGGTATGTCGCCTCACCTCACCCTCCAACCCACAGGCACCCCAGAGCCTGCCAGTGATCCACGAGGGCGGTGGCCGTGGCATGGTGGTCACCCAAGCCAATTCCTCGGCCAACGGCTACCCTGCTCACCTGGTGGTGTCTCGGCCCAGCCACTACAACCCTCAGCAGTTTAGCGAGTGTTAGGCACATCAAATTGAGTGCTGGTGACTCACCTTTTTCTCTTAATGGCATGTTTGAGTAATAAGCCATGAACTTTGTTAAATTCTGCCTATAAAGCCAGTGACCTTTGGAACAGTTCTCCTTCACCACTGACTAGACTCTGGCAGGGTAGTCTGCATGGTGCAAGGCATTTTATCCTATATTCCATCTTAGTTACAAGTGGAGCTTACTTGCATCTGCAGCAGGAAGAGACTGCCGCAATGGTGCACTTTCGCAGTTGTGTTTGTGACAAGACGAGCTACTAGCAGCTAAGATACCTAGTCGATGTATGTTTATTTATTGGTCTCATTTTTTTTTTCGTGCGTGCGCATGTGTGGCGCAGGACTTGGACAGGTCTGTGGAGTAGTGTTGAAGTCAATGTGATTTTATTTGTGTAAGAATCAATATGTTAAGTTGAGTGTGGTACATTCCAGGATACTTTACTTTTTTTTCTTTCCTTCTTTTTATTCTCCTTTTATTTCCTTCCAGCCTCAGTGCCACAGAGCTCTCAACTTCGCTTCAGAATCACACTGATAAACTTGAATGGCTAATAGAGGAAGTGCCTTTTTTGGTCTGAGGATTGTGTACATGTATAAAGGAATAATTGGATGTATATACTGATGTACATAGATATATTTATATGTACGTTTTCTTAATGAAAAGCCAAAGCTTCTAGATGTAGAAGAATATTCATGAGTCATTTCCAACAGGCCTTTTCTTTGCTTAGTGGAAGAGAAACACTGATAAGTTTCCTATTAAGTAAAATCTTCACCAGCAGCAGTTCTGGGGTGACTACTGGCAGGCACCCTTGGGTCAGTGTCACACTTGGGTCAGTGCCACACTCAGGTCAGTGCTGCCCATGCTTGGGTCAGCTCAGTGCCACCCACACTTCACTAGGGCTTGTAATGGCCCTTCCATTGGTGCCTCTTTTTTTGCTACAGTCAGTGCTGGCATCATAGTCAGCCTGCTGTCTCCACAGTGTGTCTTCTGGGGTCAGCTGTGGCATGGGGACAGTGTCACTCAGTCCAGGGTCATCCTGTTCACATTGTAAGATTAACAGTACACCAGGTCCTCGATTTCTGCTGTTTGTTCTTGCGCTGTTTATGTAATCTTTCCAGGAACGTGTATCTGACAACCTACTCTAATGAGGATATGTTCCCGGGGGCTCTCATGGCCTGTGGTTTGCCGGAAAGCAGCTAAATGGCACAAACATGAACCACCCAACTCGAGGAATTCATTTGCTATATATTGTAGATCCTGTGACGAATGGACACTGTTAGGCACTAGCCGGCTGACACTAGCTTAACCAGCCCCTGGGACTTGCTTCTGCCACCATCTCTTCTCTAACTTGTGAGCTGTGATACGTTGAATAGATAATCAGTGTAAAATATGACAATAAAATGTTTAAATGATCATTTTAAGTTACTACTCCATATCCTAACCATCTCTGTTATGCCTAAGCTAGCAACACTGAAAAAATACACTTAAAGTCCATTTTTTTTAAAGAAATAAGTATTACTGTACAGTGTGTATAGTGTGATGATGATCACGTGTGTGTGTGTGAATCCCTTGAAAAGTTTTATAAAGATGGACAGAGAGCAAAAATTAATAACTGCAAATTAATTATAGGAGGAAGTCCAACAGCTCATACAATAGTAAAAAATGAGTTAACCCCTTATGTATACTGCTATGAAGTTGTGGTACTCTTAGAATTAAATGATACTTCTATTTATTTACCGATATGGTGTAGCTAATCACTGGGTCCCATGAACTCTACTCTTCAAAATCAAACAGTGAAAATTGTGGCTTGTTCATCTTGTCAAGTAGAATATTAAGGAAAATCAAGAACTTGCGTTTTCATCTTGATTCTTGTAGGGTTTTTTTTTTTTTTTTTTTTTCCATAACAATGAAAGGACGTCCCATTATAGTCGTGGCTGTAAGTTCTGTCCTTGCCGCCATATAGGATCGTCACTCACCACTCTCCTCACAAAACACCAAGGAGTATAAACCGTTATTCAAAGCTTCGAACCGGAGCTAGTAAAGATTCATTAGGGCGATATTGCAAGGGCACGCACGGTACACAGCTGCAGGGCGTCAGTTCCTTATTGTACACGAGACTGACGTGACGCTTCACCGACGCTTCAGCAACAACAAACAAGAATTAAACGTCAGGATGGATTCATCACCTTTGCCAACAGGAAAAGGTAGATAGAATGGATCAATGTCTGTTGTTTAGTTAATAGTACACTTAGGATGGTTCAGCTGTTGGCGGTGTTTGCAACTTGAACAATTTTCCTAAAATATATTATCTCAAGGTGACAGATATAGCAGCCATTATTAAGTGGAAGCCTTCTGTTTCGTGAGCTCGTACTTGACATCATGGGATTGCCGTTTGATGGTGTGTGTGTGTGTTCAGCTGTATTGCCAGCTCTCAAGACACTCCCCGTAATTTGCCCCTCATTCCTGAAGCCAGTGTGCTGATTCTGGTGTCAGTCTTCACTTCAGAAAGAGATGCCAATTTACGTTATCAGTGAAAACAGTTTATGCTTGTGTCACGACCTCACCGAGAGTGTGTCTATAAAGTCGAATAATTCATCTTTCCTCAGCCATTGCTATCCTGATTAACCTGTTCTTTGATTTTATCAAAGGAGAGTAAACGTAATGTAAGTGCGTTGCGTTTAAATGATCGTCAGCCACTACTAGTATTGTAATTTCATATAATATATTTCTTGGAAATTTCTACCTTCCTTCTATAAAGGCAGTGTGTCACACTTATCTTATTTGTCATAGAAAATCAGAAAATCTGCAAATTGTGGGGATGATGAATAGAATGTGTGAGAGGTTGGAGATAAAGGATAGTGCCCGATAATAGTAAGGAGAGGACGCAACATTCTTTCTTTGCACCAGAGAGAGAGAGAGAGAGAGAGAGAGTAGTTTTTTGCTCCCCGACCATTAGTAGTCGTAACTTTTGATGTATACTCCATTGTGTCTTATTACTGATGTTATTCTATTAAACTGATTTGTAAAATGACTCCTTACAGAAGACACCGACTGTTGCGTGCGATAATGAGAACCTGTTTGGATTAAGAAAAAAAATGTTGATTGCAGGAGTCAGTAATGCATGGTCTGAGTGGTGAGAGTAGGGTCCCCCGTGCCTCTCAGGACATCCAACCCTCCAGGCTCAGTGAAGGAGTTGATGCCCTGCTCCGGCTCTTGCATTCTGCTATGGAGGTGTGCTGCCTTTAGGTTTACAGGAGGCAGCGCTGGCCGCTGGTGGGGGTGGGGGGGTGGGGGGCGGTGCCTTCTCGGAGAAGGTGGTGACAGTAGCAATGACAGCAGCGTGGTGGGACTCGACAACTATGTATAATATCGAGGGTGCGTTGGGTGGTGGTGGTGGTGGTGGCTTGCTGAGTGCCACACTTTCGATGCGCGACTCAATGGCATCAAAACGCGCTGTGATGACTGCCCATCGTGCCGTCATGTTAACACGAAGGGCAAGAACTTGTGGGGAGTCAGTCTGGGTAGAGGTTGGAGGTAGCGAGGCAGCGCCTGGTCGCGGCTGTGGTGATGGTGGTGTATCATTGTACTTATCAATAAGTTGATGTATGAAGTATGGAAGAAGTCTCTCTCTCTCTCTCTCTCTCTCTCTCTCTCTCTCTCTCTCTCTCTCTCTCTCTCTCTCTCTCGTTATAGTCATGTCATTATCAAACAAATGTTTTTCCCTGACCAGAGGAGGGTCAGGGGCGACGTGGAGACATAAACTTGTATCAATAAGTGGAGTTTTGAATGTTGGTAATGCAGTCTGATTTATTTATTGTGTTTATGAAATGTAAGGAGGAAAATAGTGGTTAGGATGTTATATTATTAGGATGTTCAGAGTTAAGGTGTTGTGTTTGATTTTATATGTGTTGGTATGAATTCTACTGCGACATTAAGATTGAATTATTTTGAGTTGAATATTGAAGAGAGATTAATGAGAAACATTGATAATATCGTGTGTTACTTACATTGGCGAGAGATGTAATTCGACATTGATATTGAATTATCTGGAGTTAAATGTTGATGTGAGATTGATGAGAAGCGTTGATAACATTGGGTGTTACGTACATTGATGTACGTAACCTGCGTCGCTAGGTCAAGGTCACGCGGCTCAGTCAGTTACTTTGGATCACTTTCCTCTTGCTTTTTTCTACGCAAGTAAGGCACTTTTTGGACGAACTGAGTGTCCTCACCTGTGCTCAGCTGGTACTTTGTCGCCTACCATGCACACTTAATTCAATACTACCCCCCACCTAAGCATTGATATTCTTTGATACAATATCTATCTTTATTTAGTAATATGTTAGCTAGATATAGTACTATGAAATCCATCCAGATATGAAATAATAGGCGTAGTAGTTTTTTTTCCGAAATGAGGGATAGGAATACATTTTTCTTCTTTCTATCTATGTACATAAACCACACCAAATTATGAATTGGTTGGGCAGCAGCAGCAGCAACCAATTGTACTAATAGGTCTTGAAGGAGCCTATTTATGGGAGAATATCAACGTGAGCACCAGCACCAGCAGCAGCAGCAGCAGCAGCAGCAGTAGCAGTGTTGAATGAATGTCCATCTGACTCCATCATCTTGTAGGGAGCCTCAAACCAAATTGAACCACTATACCGGGGTCTGCTGGGCGGCGGGCTTGATTTTCGCGCGGCTACAGTACAGGCCATAGCAGGCTACCCACTGAAGGGATATCACCCACCATAGCATTTTCTGTTATTAAACCTGCTGTATATCATTATTTCACACACACATCATTCATCTTTATTTTAAGCAATGAATACTTATCAATACGAAAATAGGATGGAAAAGTTTGATTAGTTCTCTAGTTTTAAATGTCTGTGTGATATTTCCACGATTAACAACCGCAAAACGAGAGGTTAGTCTGTCTGTCATTCCCAAAAGATCATTCACACTGAGAGCGTCTGCCTGTCACTACCGGCTGTTATCCTTTTTGCATTTTTAGGCTTATTGAGGAGGCCTATTGGAATCTGAAGGTGAGTGAATAGTAGAATAGTCATCGTACTATCCACCGCCATAGTCAGAATAGTCATAATGAGGCGGAAAATAGGAGAAAAATGGTGAAATATGAGGCGCTGTGTGTGTGTGTGTATGTGTCTACAGGACCAACACGTTGGTCCTGTGTGTGTAGTATGACTACGTAGTATGTAGTAGAGAGAGAGCTTTAATACGACCCTAACCTAACCGAGAAAGAGAGATAGAAATTAGAGCTAGCTTTAATATGACCCTAACCTAACCGAGAGAAAGAGAGAGAGAGAGAGAGAGAGAGAGAGAGAGAGAGAGAGAGATTAGAGCTAGCTTTAATATGACCCTAACCTAACCGAGAGAGAGAAAGAGAGAGAGAGAGAGAGAGAGAGAGAGAGAGAGAGAATTAGAGCTAGCTTTAATATTACCCTAACCTAACCAAGAGAGAGAGAGAGAAGAAAAAAAAATTAGAGCTATCTTTAACAATACTTCTCTCTAATTATCTCTACAGCCACCACCACCCCTGCAATGGGCCGCATATTTCTGGAACACCTGGGCGAGACGCAGCTTTCCACCCGGTGAGATCAAAATTTGACCTTTATTGTACCAAAGAATGATTACTTTTATTTTTGGGGGGGTCTTAATGTGATTAGGTTAGGTTTTGGTGTATTTTGGGGATAACAAAGGGTTTTTCATGTTTATATTGTTTTTTTTAGATTTTTTCATGTTATTTGAGATTTTATTAAGGTGTTTTCATGTTTCTGATGATGTTTTAAGGTGTTTGCAAAGGCAATTTTCATGCTTTTGACCTTTTTTAAGGTTTAGGTTAGGATAGGTGATATTTTGGGGTGTGTGTTTTTCAAAGCTGTTTTTCCTGTTTTTTTTTTTTTTTTTTTTTTTTTTTTTCTCTCTATCTGGTGATCTTTCTTGTTTTTCTGTGTTTTTTTCTGATATTTTTAGAGGGGTTTTTCATGTTTATAGTTTTTAAGAGTATTTCATGTTATTTCAGGTTTTATTAAAGTGTTTTCGTTTTTTATGATGTTTTGAAAGACTTGCAAAGGCGATTTTCATGTTTGTGACCTTTTTTAAGGTTTTGGTTAGGTTAGGGGATATTTTTTGGGGGATGGTTTTTAAGGTTGTTTTTAGGGGTTTTAAGGGTGTTTTTAGGGTGTTTAAGGTTGTTTCTTAAGGAAAAGAATAAGGTAGAGAAAATATATAAGTGATTAATTGGGGATAAGATGTGATTAAAGGAGGAGTTAATTTGAGAGAATGAAAAGATATATTTATAATAGATGAAAATTTGAAAAAAATACAATATATCTACAGATTAAAATAAAACAGTAAAAAAATACAAAAAGATAAATATAATAAAATCTAGAAGGAAAGAAAAGAGATAGAAATCAATACATGAAAATATAAAACATTACATAAAATAGACAATATTAATAAGAAAAAATAGTAAGAAAATAAAACAAAAAAAGCACAAGCAAAGAAATAAGATTAAAAACACACCTAAAAACCAGAAGAAAGGGAAAAAGGCTTGAAGGAACAAGACGCTATGCAACACACAGAACCCTCCAATACATCACTGAGGTGTGGTGAATACTGTAATGCCTACTGGTCAGCATTTTACATTTGTGCAAAACAAAAGTGTTTTTTGTCATCTCCATTCACTACTCGTCAACGTCAAAGATTACTTTTCTCAATAAATACAAATGTTCTTTACTTCTCTTATTAAACTAACTTGATTTTCCACTTGTGACTTATTGCTTTCCGATTAAACAGATGATTTTCGACTTATAACCTCAATTATTCTCTTCACTTGTGACATATTGTTTTCCGATTAAACAGATGATTTTTTACTTATAACCTTAATTATTCTTTTCTGCCTGACACAACATAATATCACCTTTCTATATAAAATAGTTTCTTTGTAATCTTACTAAACTAACTTGATTCTCCACTTGTGACATTGCTTTCTGATTAAAGAGATGATTTTTTATTCTTAACCTCAATTATTCTTCTTTTCTGACTAACGCAACATAATATCGAGCCATATTTCTGAAGAAACACAAATGTTTTATTCTCACTAAACTAACTTGATTCTCCATTTGTGACATTGTTTTCTGATTAAAGAGATAATTTTCAACTTATAACCTCAATTATTCTTATTTCCTGATTAATGTACATAATGTCATGCTATTTTTCTGAATAAACACAAATGTTCTTTTCATTCTTACTAAACTAACTTGATTCTCCACTTGTGATCTGTTATTGTTTTCTGACTAAACAGATGATTCTCAATTCATAACCTAAAATAATTCTCATTTCCTGACTAAATCATGAAATATTCCTTTTTCTCAATAAACACAAATGTTCTTTTTTTTCTTACTAAATTAACTTGTTTCTCTACTTGTGACCTGTTATTGTTTTCTGACTAAAACAAATATTCTCGACTCATAACCTCCTCAATTATTGTTCTTGTTTCCTGACTAACATAAAATATAACATAGTGCTATACTCAATACCCAACCATAGGTGAAGGGATAGTAACAGCACTCATAACCCCTTCAGTACTACTACTGGGACACACTTTGACCACAAGAAATTAATCTAAGAAAAAATTACACACTTAGAAATCTCTTAATCCAGTCAAAATGCATCCCAGTACTGAAGGGGTTAAATATAGAATATAAGGTTATCTTTCACTCACCCACACACACACACACTCTCTCTCTCTCTCTCTCTCTCTCTCTCTCTCTCTCTCTCTCTCTCTCTCTATCTCTCTCTCTCTCTCTCTCTCTCTCTCTAGCAATAAACAAAACAATATACCACTGCATTAATTAGTTATGATACAAATACAATGTTTTATACTCATTCACACTTCAGAATCTTATAGATTCGTTCAGAAAGGCTGGAAATTGAATGAAAGCCAGTTAATGTGTGAGGGAAAGTGTTATTTGGGTAACTTGCTGTGCAGAAAATAGAGTTTGTGAGGTGTAATGTTGGGTTAGTGGTGCCTGGATGCTACCTGTGTGTGTGTGTGTGTGTGTGTGTGTGTGTGTGTGTGTGTGTGTATGTGTGTGTGTATGTGTGTGTGTGTGTGAGGGACTTATCTTTGCCTTGTCTTTTTTATCTTCATGACTAACTGTGTGTGTGCATGTGTGTGTATGTGTTCAATCTCTTTTTCCTCCTCCTCCTCCTCCTCTTCCTTGTATTACTTTTCTTATGTATTTGTATGTATGTATGTATGCATGTGTATGTGTATGTATGTATGTCCCTATCCATTTATGTGCAACATT
>CM035177.1:19459395-19475054 GCA_020233015.1 Callinectes sapidus | reverse complement strand
AGAGAGAGAGAGAGAGAGAGAGAAGGACATGACGAGAGAAACACGGGAAGAACCGCAAGGAGGGACGTGAAGGAGACTCGGGAAAGGACGTCAGGAGGAAGTGAGGGAAGAACAGGAGGGAATAGAAATGGACACAGGATGGGAAGGGAGAGAGAGAGGGAGAACAACAACGGGAGGGAAGGCAGGAAGGAGGGACAGTTGATGGGGGGGGAGGGGAGGGGGGGAAAGGAAGGAAACACTTAATAATGACATCAACTGCTGTAATGGCGGCAGAAGGTAACCCACACTGGACTTCCGTACGTGAACAATGACCTTGACACTTCCTTCCCTCTCTCACAGGTGCGGGATGAGGGTGAGTGACCTGAGAGGAAAAATTCATCGTTCTACCCGCGTGCTCTCCTTACCGCCCGACCGACCATCACCTGCGTCAGTGGTGAGCAATAGAGTCCATAGAGGGAGGAGTGTTTGGTGTTCATAGTTCACAGGTAGGACTGGAGGTAAGCTGGTTTGATTTAATGGTTGTATTGTACTGTGACTGTAACTGAGGAAAACACAAGACAATATTTAACTCCTCTTATTTCACTTTAACTTTATTTCCACTCTCTTTTTCATTGCTACTAGCATTTCTAACAATATATTACTGACCCCTTCAGTACTGGAACACATTTTTACCGCAAGCTGATTATGATTAGATGATTTTATTGACATTAAGAGGGGTCTATGGAGGTTAAAAGATTAATGGCCAGAATTTGTACTATTTTGATACCCACACGAGTTTCTGAAGTTGTGTGAAATTACCAAATGATAAGCATAATCAATATAAAAATGCGTCCTAGTATTGAAGGAGTTAGTAATATTGTGTTAAAATTGTTAGTAGCAATGAACAAGAAAGAAATTGGTGTTTATTTTTCAGGGGTGAAAATGAAGGTAAAGTTAATTAAGAAGAATTAAACATGGTTTTGTACTCAACGTGTGTTTTCCTCTGTTACGCCAAATGACGGCAGAAATGTTGGTGTTGCAGTTATAAACCAGGATTTAGTGTTCACAATTCACGAATGAGAAGGGAAGTACGTTAATTTGGATTTTAGTGTTGTCGCGTACTTAACTCGACTCATATTTCTTTCCAGGCAGCAAAATGACAGTAGAAATGTTAGCTATAAACAGATGGATCACATTGAACGCCACTGCCTCTCTCTCCGCGCTTGTTTTTACTCACCAACTCACGCATTCAAAAGGGAAGAATATACATGCACACACTGACCACGACCCCTTACTTTATTTTAAATGTCATTCACAGGATCTATAATTTGGGATTCTAAAAACTTTACTTATAAGCCTATCGTCTAATTTTCACTCAAAACCGTCTTCGCTTCAATAAAACAAGGCACAATATGACCAAGAACAACAAGAGAATGCTTTTAGGTGTTACACGAATTCTATTTCAGCGTTAACATTTTTATTGTTATAGATATGGAACTGAGAACCATATTCATAACCTCATACAGGCTTACACAGAAGTTATTGTAGATTTTATTGTGTGTTATTTATTGTGATTCCTATGATAGTTTAGCACGAATTCTGCATTGCCACTGGAGAAAAAGGAGAAAAGCTTCAGAACCCAACCAATAATAGTGTGATCTTCGAGAATAATCTTGATAAACGTTCATAACCTTTACGAATACAAGTTTTTTTTTATGTAAAAGAGAAAGGAAAACTAGCCGAGGAGAAGAAAGGCGAAAAAAAGCCACAGTAAAATCATTAAAAGTTGTGTACTCTGCAAAACACAGTCAGATGAAGAGCGGGAGTCAGTGTCGCTCAGTTCAGTCTTCATAAACACTCTCCTGTCTCTCACCACCACTATTTTCCTACACCACAGGGATGATTAGCGGGGTTTTCAAGAGTCTTTCTCCAGTTAATAATGTAGAAATCATGTCATTCTGCCTGTAGAAACGTAAAAAATCACCTTAAAAATCACGTGTAGATTTAAATAAAGTCTTTTGAAATAGGGGAGGTGGAGCACAGAAATGTTTGAGAATAGGAGTCTCAGTGCCAGACCGCTACACAGAGGGTGGAAAGAGGGGAAGACCAGCCCCTCACCCCCTCACCCCTCTCCCCTCACCCCCTCTCCCCTCACCCCTCTCTCGTCTCCCTCACCTCGCTCACCAGGGACATGGAGACACTACTTTAACGGGAAGTTTCAGTTCTCTCCCCTTCTCTCCCTCCCTTTCTCTCTCTTTCTCTCCCCTCTCCATGTCTTCCTCCGCACCTTTCCTCCATCCCTCCATGTCCCCGCTGTGCCATAACATCCCCTTCCTTGTCTCCATGCTCCTTTACATATTCCTCTCTCTCTCTCTCTCTCTCTCTCTCTCTCTCTCTCTCTCTCTCTCTCTCTCTCTCTCTCTCTCTCTCTCTCTCTCTCTCTCTCTCTCATCTGCCATATATCTCTATTTAATTATTCATATCCTTTACTATTACCTCCCTTCGTATCTCCATATTTTTCTCCATATCTGCCTATTTTTTCTTTCTCTGTACACCACCTTGTTTTCTTTCAATCATTTTCTACACTCCGTCCCTCCACTTTATTCTCCATCATTTTCATCCTTACCTCTCTCCTCCATTCTATGCCCTTCTTCACATCTCCATTTTTCTACGTTTTTATTTCCATATCCTTCACCAATGCCTCTTCTACACTCTACACCTTCCTTCATTTATCTTGCATGCTTCCTTCATTCATCCTTCATCATTGCTTATATTTCCCCTTCCCATGCCTTTCTTCACATATTTTTCCCTTCTCTTATCTCCATATCCAATATCATCATCTTTCTCTCCTTACGTTCCTCCATCCACTCCTATCTTTTCCTTAATTTCTTACCTTTTATTTTTTTCCCATCATGTCTCCTTTCCTTTGCTCACCTCCCTCTCTTACTCCCTTTAAAACTCGCTTCTCTTTCCCTTCATGTGTCCTTCCCTCTAAGCTTTTAACTAGAACATCTTTCCTCGAGCTTTAGTTTTCAATGGGTCAGATTTAACAAGTGCGTGTGTGTGTGTGTGTGTGTTGTTCCCGTGTAGTACAGCACTCAACGAACACTGCACGCAACACTGCTCACGTGTCCTATGTGTAGATTAAATGGGGCAGGTTACCAGAGAAAAGAATGTGAGGGAGAAGGAGAGGGAGAGGGGGAAGGGTGGGCAGAAAGAGCAATCTGGCTAATGACTACACGATACTTGTTGACCGAAAAGTTTTGAATTTCTGGTGCTCAGTTTTGAAAGGTGTGCAGTGCAGGTGTGTCTTGTGAAAAATTCTCTCTCTCTCTCTCTCTCTCTCTCTCTCTCTCTCTCTCTCTCTCTCTCTCTCTCTCTCTCTCTCTCTCTCTCTCTCTCTCTCTCTCTCTGATATGTGTAGTGATTTACATATTTTACCTTTTATATATTTATACCTACAAATTTATCTGTTTATCTGTCTATCCGTCCATCGATGACATGATCTCAGCAAACACATTTCCTGAAGCCTGAGTCACCTGACATACAAACATATTCTGAAACATTACAATGTTATACTGTGACCATTTCCTCCATATTATAATGAAATTGTTGTGGTTTATAAGGTCTTCATTATTACATTGACTGGAATTCTACAATATTGATGAGAGAAAGCAAACATCCTTGGAGATCGATCAATTATCACCATAGCCTTTGGAAAAAAGAAAGTGACTGATCATCTCTATTTTAGGAAAGACACTGGTAGTCTTGATGAAAAATGAAGGTTTAAAGAACACAGGTGACAGTATTCATGAGCGGCCGCCCTGGATTGTTGTGGCGGCTTCAGTTCTCCATCATGACACTACACAGCAAATAATCCCAAAGCGAGGCGAAACGTATTGGCATTACCACAAGCTGCAGCGATACATAACAACATTACAACAATAGGCGGGTAATCTACATAAATCAATCTGGTGATGGCAAACAGTCGATCACTAAGGCAATCAGACTGGAATGCCTTTAAGTGAAATATAGAGACTCAGCCACGCTGCGGTACAGAATTACGTGCGGATCATCCTCTCATGCTTTAAATCTTTTACCTGTGTCCAGCAGCGGCCTGATGTACGCAGTTTTGTGCTGAAGCCCCATGTGGGAAAGCATCATGGATAAGTATTCCATATTATTGAAAGAAATTCGCTATTCTTATCAAGTTGCAAAGAGCGATATTGGTTACGTATAGGCGTGTGTAATCTTACTGGTTTCTTGCTGCCTTTTATATTCTGTTAATTAATTCAAGCATTCTTTTATCAAATTAGAAATGTTTAATTGTGTTTCTATTCACGTTTTCAGAATCGATATCGGGTACTACTATGTGTAGTAGCCTACCTGGCTTTTTCCAGCTTCCCTCTTTTTGCATCCTTCCTTATGTTTAGTTTATCGTGTTTTTATTTTTTATTTTTATAAATAGCTGCAAAATTTTTGTTATTCGATAACGGAAGACTATTTTGATTTTTGTTGCGTTTTTGGAGCATCATCTCTGAACTGGAATCCAAGATCCTCACTTTACTTCAATACCACTCCTTCACTCCCTCTGATTCCATGATGCCTGAAACTTTATCTATGTAATAATTCATAATTTTATTGAAGAAAGATTAGAGTAAGTTACTAGAAATTCTTAACTTGATTACTCATTCACATCTTAGGGTGTCGTTTATAAGACAACACATCACGCCTTGACCTACTAAACGCTTGTTACCTTCAGTTTCATTTCACTCCTCTCTGAATAGCGTCCGACATGAATTGTGGCAGCATTATGCACCACACGACTGTTTGACACAGCTCTGGGTGTTGAGCGAGGGTGACATTGTGCAGGCTACCGAGACACTGAAGACTTGGGTTCCACATCCACACGTCACCTCAATAGCATTCACTCCTCTAAGACAAGTTGCTACACCTGTATGTATGTGAGACAAGTGAATGATACGTGAAAGTGAGAGAGACAACAGACGAAACGTTGCAGAATAATTAGACAGTGGGCCAGGAACCGAGAAACTGAAAGCTTGGGTTCGAACTGTTAAGCACGTCACCTACCTACCATTCACTGATCTAGGATAAGTTGCGGCACCTTTATGTATCCGAGACAAGTGAATGCTATATGGAAGTAAAAGACAACAGACGAAACGTTACAGAATACTTAAATAGTTCTATGACTGCCATTCTCAAACAACTTCAGACTAGACCTTTAAGTATTCATAATATTTTCAGAGTTGTAATGACGATTTAAGGATTTTGTATCATCCATGTGGAAAGAGTTTAAAAATACTGCTCCTGGCTGACCAAACTAAGGGCTTTGTTTTTTTCATCTTAAAACCAATTTTCAAAGACCAGAGATAATTACTCAGATTCTCATGGCTGCTTTCCAATCGATGATGAAAAAGACGACAAACAATCGCTAGAATCACAACAATACACCTGAAAACTACAACTTTTACTAGAGTTTGTTGAAAGTAAATGAGTTAAGATACAATACTGTACATATGTAACTTCAAACTGGAGATGATGTTGCATATAGTTCAAGACTGCTCCCACCTCTGCAAAGGACATCCTGTTGCTACACGAGAAGACACAGGGCGTGGAGACTCATTGTTACATGTATACACATGCAAGATAAGACAATGTACTGTACCGCCGACTCTCCGTCACCTCCAGGAGACAAGACAATAGTGTATTTTTCCCCCTGGGAGAGAGAATAAATAAAAGAAAAGGTGAAGAAAATATGAGAATGAAAAACTGGTGGGGAGAAAAACAGAAAAGAGAAAGAGAAGGCCAAGACATGAAAATAACTTTAAAAAATAACCAGTGGTAACTCTGGGAGACACGACCACGAGAAAGGAAGGATGAAAATGATAAAAGCAAAATGCACGAAAACAAATAAGGGAGAAAGAACAAGAAGATCTGGACAGTTACCACAAAACCAACAAACCAGAAAATCGGAGGTTTATCACGAGATTACGAATAGGGAGGAACAACAAGATACAATTACTTATCACTGAATTAATAGACAGGAGACTTGGAGGTTTATCAGTAGAGTAGCAGAAGGAACACAACAAATACAAATGATTGTCTCATGTCTAATGGATAAGAAAAGAAAAACAGATAAACTCCCACAGGATACCAAACTGCCCTTAAAATCTGATTGGCTGAGACATTTGCCTCGCCAGAATGTTAGGAAAAATTAACGTGTATAGGTATTGTGAAATAAACCATATGGGAACGGCAGCTCTTCAGGGGTAAAAGTGGTTCATAAATAAGATTGTAAGGAAGGAACTATAGGTCTGACAGTAAGATATTGGGTCTGAGAGATGCAGGATCAAAGAAAAGCTGAGGGTGACATAGACCAGTTCCTCCTCGTCTTATTCGTGAGTAGAGGTTTATTATGCTAAGCTGCAAGAACTGTCAGTGCTTTTGTTCTGTGTTGAATGGACAAGGATTATGAATATAGATAACTTTACTCTCAGTTTGTTGTGAAATACAGATAAACTTGATTTTTTGGCTGTAGTTCCACATTGCCATAGATTACGTAAAAGAAGATAATGGAAGATTATCATATACTATGGCAGAAAGTCATTGATGAAACGGTGAACACGCACGTTATTGCAGTGTTACGTGAATTATATTTATATTTATTCATTTATTTATTTGTACTGTTTTGTATTTATATTATGGGGTGTTCTTAATAAGAATATGAGGGTGAATTACTCGAATATGTGTTTGATTTTTTTATAGTATTGATGTTTATTTTGACACTGAGTGTTATTGCTAGATACCCGCTTCTTCCATTGTATTTACTGGAGGTTTTCTACATTGATTCATAAAAATGTAAATTGAATATCGGAGACTGGTTTGTTGTTCTTAGTATCAATAAGAGAAACTGGGGAATTAATCGACAATCAAGTTTTTTAAAGGAACTATCACGTATAGGCTCAGTAGTTTTTTTAAGAATCCCTTATTTCCACAAGTTTGTATATTCTTATAATTCGTAGATTGTTAAAATACATTCCCTCGAGCCCACAAAGACTCGCCCAGCCAGAGTACGCGGTGCCTTGCCTTTTAAGCCGTCAGGGACAGCAATTAGGCATAAAGAATATCCCCCAGAGCTTTAGCAGACCTCGAGACATTAGGAGCGCCATTAATTATGCCACAACGACGCCGGGAGGGAGGGAGGGAGGGAGGGAGGAAGGAAGGAGTGTACAAGGCGGCCAGCAGTACGGTAGCGTAGTGGTAGGAAAAGAAAGCATTTTCACCTCAAGGTTATTTTGAGATGTTGCAGGTGTATTGGTTGTTTTTGTATACTGTAAGGTCAACTCATTGTTTCATGCATTAAGTTGAGTTCAGTTGAATTAGAATGCATTTAAGATCTTAAAGTTGTTCATAATGCTATACGTAAAACATATCAAAGATTGTTTAGCTTTTTCGGTTTGTTCATTTATTCATAGATATTAGGTATATACGTAGTTGACTTAATCAGACTTTCTTTTGCTTTGATTTTTATTTGATATTCATTTCATTTATATTTCAATGAGTGAAAAGGTGATAATGAGGTTGTATTAACTAATTAGTCTCTTTATGTTGTCAACAGAATATGTAATGATTGAAAAGTAACAAGTAAAGTAAAATAATGGATGAGAAGAGAGCACCAAAACATTGGATGGAAGTTTTTTCTTTCTTTCTTGAGTAGCAAATATAATAAATAGATAAATGAATAAATGTTACAGATCAGATAAAAAAAAAACTTGATAGGTATACATAACAGTATGTTTTGAACTTTGGCATCTATTGTGTAAAGTAGACATTAAAGTTCATTGTGGAAGTCAGACATTTAGAAAAAAAATTCAATTTCTCTTACTTGAATGAAATATATACTATATTTATACGGTTTTTACCTTAATACAGGTAGCAGGATAGAGGAAAAGTGAATCTATAATTAAAGTAGATAAACCTTTGTTGTATTGTTAGTACAGTCACTCGCTCAGAATGTTAGAGGTCAGCAGCAGAATAACGCGGGACATTTTGAGGGTGATTGATTCACGTGGCGGGGCATCATCACAGTGGCCAATTCTTTGTGTTGGGTCCTATACTCGCGGAGAACGAGAATAAAACATGATTGGTCTGATACCTGACATACCACCAACATGAACCATAGAATGGCAAAATGACCATCATAGAAATGTGAGAAGGTATTTTAATTATTGCATGGGAATCTTACTATCCCTTATCATGATTTGAGACATTCGAGGCTTTTGTCCGTCACCCACACTACCTCTGACACTTGCAAACCTTAGCAGATACCTTCCGTATCTGTATGAGCCATCTCTTTGCTTTGCATCTTATTATGTGCTTTTTCTCTTTTCTTTCACTCCCCTCTTTATCTTCCTAATATTGAGTCACGTTAATCGGTCGTCACTTTCATCTCGACTATCCCTTTGTTACGTTTTATGCATTACATTCATGTTACTGGAATTCTCCCTATCGCTCGTTAAGACAGCTGGAACGAGAGGTGAATAACCCTTGGCCCGTCAATCCTTACTAGCGAGCAATGGAATCCATCCTCGCCCAACTCATTATATACGTCGCTATTTTTCACCGTATTAAGTGAAGCATGTTTTCTCCCTAGCAATGCAGTGAGGAAATGTGAATTTTGACCACCTGCTACCCTCTCCTGCTTGACTGCCCGATCCTGCCGAGTCCCCCTAGCAGTCTCTCTCTCGGCCTCTCCTCCGCGCGTCGTCTGCTAGCTAGGGGATGGACAGCCATGGCGCGATGACTCACTCCCCTCCTGTCAACTAGCCTAACGCTCCCTCACCATGGCTGGCCTTGGCGCTAAGGATATTTTGCGGAACGTGACGGCGCTGGAGCAGTTGATAGAGGAGATCAACTTCCAGCGTGCCAAGGAGATGCGGCAATGTCTTATGTCCAAGGATTCCGGTAAGGGTTGTAACAGCAGGGACCAGCAGCAGCCAGCAAGGGATGTGTTTGCAGTGTAAGGGTATGGGTAGACGTATCGTTGCTTGTTGTGTTGGGTTGTCTGCTGCTATTTGTGCCCGTCTGAGGAGAATGGTAGTCATCTGTGGAATTTTGTTAGGAATGTGTTTATTGCTGCCGCTGGTGGGCTCTAGGTTAGTCTGGCCCTCTAGTGAACTGTTGCCTGTGTGGCTGTAATTGGTTGTTCTCTTGGGGTATTTTGAGTAGTGTCGGTTGTAATGGAGATTGATGTAGAGGGATTACTTAGCACCAGGTCAGGGCAGGAAAGGGTGCGAAAATAATCATTATCTTGAGACAATTTTCCTGTTACTTCTAAATCCTTGTAACTCCATATGTAACATCCTTGTTTCTTATTCTTGGCTCATGCTTGTCACAATAGATTGAAAGCGCTATATTTTTAGATTTTAGTAGATTTTCAATAATTTTAGATAAATGTATTGAGTTTATCACATCTTTAAACCAATTTGTTTGATAAATTGGTATATCACATTCTGTTAATTCCGTCAATTTTAGATGAAACTAACATTCATATACATTTCTTTTTTCTTTTTAATCTTATCCATTCCACAACTTGTTTTCTTAATGGGATGGTGAGAGGACATGTTGACACACCATCTGGGGAAATATCTGATTGATTTGATCCTTTTAAAAGTGGTCCATATTTTTCAATCTTTAGGATAGTTGCATTTCCAGAAGTGGAGAGAAGTTTACTTCTGCAGTTATAAGAAGAAAATAGATAGGACTAATTGATTTATGTACAAGGTACATATATTTTTTTGTACTGTGGCATGTTGGTCATATCAAGTACTTCATTGTACATTTGTATGTCAGTTTCTTGATCATGTTTACCATTTTAGCTGTTATCCATTTATATGAGTATGTATTTTCCTTTATTTCAGTTTCCATTTGATGCACATTGTTAGGTGTATTTGATAATTAATGTGTATATTAAAAATTGAGACTTAAAGTGATATCACTTTCACAGACACAGGGTTTGTCATGGTGCAGGGAACCACCTACTGGACAGACCTCTTTGTACGTCACTTCCTCTTCCAAACTGACAGGTCTACAGATGCAGATGATCTTTTGTTCTTCATTAGAAAAAAACATCTTAAGGGTTCTCGATATATTCCAAAATACCAGGTGAGTTGTCTCAATGCTGTACTTACCGAGTTCAGTATTATGTTGAAATAAGGAACTTTGGGATGAAAGTACAAGATATGTACATATCTGCAGTGTTTTTTTCTTTTCTCTTTTAAGGCTATATTGCATGCTCAATTGTATATTGTTTAGATTGATTAACCATGAACAATCTCTGCTCTTAAACAGACTGAAGTGGAGGTATATCGGAGAGACAGTCGCAAACTGCCCATTGGGGATCCGGATGTGGATTGGGAGGAGACAGTTTACCTCAACCTCATCATCCATCAGTTTGACTACACTCTCACCTTGGCAGTCTGTACCCGCACCAGCCCCAAGGACCTGCAGGTGTTGCGTCGCCATTCACAGGTTGGTTTTGCTGAGTCATCTTACTTTACTGTATTTGTTTTTGTGGACTCAGAAACGATTATTGTATTATAGGATGTGAAATTTGTTAACTTTCAAGATTGCATAGGTTAGACAGTAAACTGTTGAAAGGACTGGGAAGTTTTTGTGTGAATTGTAGTTTGTAAATAAGGACACTTACTGCACATATAAATTTTTGCTTTCAGAAAGTTTATGCCAGCCCAAGTCGACGCAGAATGGACACCAAAGGAGAGGTGGAGGAGATAACTTATCCCAGTGTCTGTTTTCATGTGGACAACTTTGATGAGGTAATTATGCTATGCAGTTGTATGTGTATTCAAGAATTTGACATGTGGGAAGTGTGTAGAATTTAATGTAGCATTAAATTATGATATTGTTATTGAGTTAATACTGCAAACAAGGAAATTTTTCGTATACCAAGCAAGGTAAATTGATGATATTGCTCTTGTTCTATGTATGTTTGCTGAGGATGTGCCTTTGGAGGCCTGACTGCTAACCTTTGCCAGGTGTTTGCTGATATGCTTGTACGTGACGGAGAGATGGTTTGTGTGGAGCTGGTTGCCTCAGACCATGCTGGCATCCGTCAGGCAGTGATCTTCCTGGGTTCCATTAGATATGATGCTTTGAAGCGAGTGTATGATGCCAGAGTGAGTTACTGTGATGTTAATGCCTAATGTCCTTTGTTTTTATTTAACCATCAGCAATGTTAATGAAAACCTCATTGATAAGTCATGAGTATGAGATCTAAAAGAAGGATCAGCAATTTGCATGTTGTATATAGCATATTCTTATAAAATTTTGATTTTTTTGTTTAGGCAAGTTTAAGCAGTAAGGTGGCACAGCGAATGATGATGGGTCTGTTTGCTGGCAATAGCAACCAAAGGATAGAGTTTGTGAGAATGAAGGGACCTCAGGGAAAAGGGCATGCAGAAATGGCAGTGACAAAACCAAAAGGTAAGGAAAATGAGTGTTTATACAGAAATAAAAGAAAAGACAGGCATACAAATTCATTGAAAATTGCACCAAGAAATTATTTTGAATACAGCTTAACTTCATTAACAAAACAACTTACAACTTACCTGTTTACTTGACTGTCATTACTAACCTTGTTTATTTAGGTTCAGGTGTGGAGACCCCCACCTCTGAGCCAGGAGTGAGTCTGACAGACATGTGGGACTGTGATTGGGAGGATGAGCCTGAGGACAGGTTCATTTATAGGCATCAGGTGGGTCCTTTGCTTATTTGTAGCATTAGAATGACTAAGGAATAGGTAGTCTGACAAATGAATAGATTAGGTTACTTTAGTTTCAATTTTGTTCAGATTAATTGTCAGGTCAAATTGAGTCCATCACCTGAAACTTCTCTTGTACATGAACTAGATTTCAGCCTGTGACATGTAGATAGATTACGTTAAGCACATGAACCTGGTAAATGTGCATAATCACTCATCTGTAACACCCACAGAGGCGCCTGAGTGATCCCAGTGCAAACTTCAATACCTTCATCAATTCTGGGTGGAAGTCCAGGCCGGAGGGTTCAAGATCACGCTCTGAAAATGAGGGTCTGGACTACTTTGCTGATGGCCTGTATGAGATAGAGTCCGGAGATGTGCGTGATGGTAAGAATTGATTGGCTATTATAAGGGTAGAGGTAAAGTTAGTATGTCTCAGTTTAACAATTACAGAATGTTAATCATGAAGCAGTAGGGTTTTTAATTTTTTATTTTCTTTTTCTTTAGCCATTTTAATTGCTCTTTTTCAGAATGAGTGAACCTGGATTCTTTTATGATCATGTTATATTATATCAAGATTTTTCTCTTTTTCTTTAGGATTTATTATGGGTGGCTAGCTTGTATAAATTTCACTGAGTACAATGCAAGTGTATACGAGTGTGTGTGTGTGTGTGAGTATGTGAGGGGCTGCAAATGTGTGGTTGTGTGAGTGTGTGTTTGCACAAATGTGCACAATTTTTTCATTCCCTTGTAAAATGAGTGTAAATGTTTTAGGAGTGACAGGAGTTAATTAATTTTTCTTAGTACAGTTTCATATTGAATGCACTGATCTTGATAATTATAATGAATAATATTTATATTGCATATTTATTGTGATATGGCATATTATGCATAGCGCTTAGGTCATACAGTTATCACAGTTACCCATCTATAAACCTACCTCTTTTACCAGGCCAGAGAAATTATGGTGTAACTTCCTGTCAAAAAAGGATGCAGCGTTCATTGTCATTAGAAATCTATTTCTTCATTCAGATGTTAAGAATATGTGATAAACATGTTTATTCATTGAATTTAGTATGCAAGATTTGATCTTTATAAATTGAATTCAGATTTCCAAATTGAATAAGTATTATGAAAATGTAATTGGAATTGGTTAAGTTTTACTCATTGTTTTTCCGTCTCATTGCAAGAAAAAAAAATGTAAATCATGAAGACTGTAGGATCTGTGTACATGCCTTTCTTGGTGCCTTTCATATTTTAAACTTGGTTAAAGAAAAGAAACATTGGATTTAATATCTAGAGACTTTGAAGTAGATTAATCCATGTGATGTATCATGAATCTAGTGTGTTGACACACTGAAAATGAAATAACCTTTATGAAAATGTATGGTTATTGAAACATTGAGCACCAAAATTATCTTAATCTACATGAAGTTTAAAAAAGCCACAATGGAAATAGATAGTATTGAGAACATTTGGCTTTCATCCTGTTCGTCATCATTTTATTTGTACACGATGTTCATTTTGTCATACATAATTGGCTATTTTCCCCAAACAAGTGGAGTGGCTAACTATGTACTCCACCAACTTCCCATGCAATTACAGATATCTTGGTTTCTTAGGTTACAAAATTATTGTATATATATATATATGTATATATACAGTGGTACCTCAGTTTTAACTTAATTCCTGAAGGCCACTTCCAAACCAAAGTGTTTGTAAACCAAAACATTTTCTCCATAGGAATCTATGTAAACTAGATTAATATGTTCCTGGACCATAGGGCTGCATTTGAGAGAGTGACTTGGCACACACAGTGCACTCCCTGCACCACAAATCCTCTTATCAAATGCTTTTATACACCTCAACCAGATGAAACAAAGGATTGTTGTTGCTATAGTAATGGCATCTAATTGACAGCAAGTTGGCATATGCTGATCTTCCTGACAACATTTATCATGCTTCACTAGCTGTCCTGGAGGTGAGGCATCCATATATGACAAATATGGCCCCCCAAACAAGCATCTTGTGGGATCTAGTGAGTCATGAGACTTGCCATACCAGCAAAACATCTTGGAAATGATTTTTTTAAGTTGGAAATTTGTTGTTGAAGAATTTGGTTCTTAAACCATTTTGTTCATGAACAGGGATGTTTGTGAATTGAGTTTCCACTGTACATACACACTGCGTAGTGCAGTGGTTAGCACTCTTGGCTCACAACCGAGAGGGCCTGGGTTCGAGTCCCGGGTATGGTGAGGCAAATGGGCAAGCCTCTTAATGTGTATCACCTAACAGCAAGTAGATAGGGGGTGTAACTTTAGGGGTTGTGGCCTCGTTGTCCTTGTGTGTAGTGTGTGATGTGGTTTCAGTCTTACCCACAGATTGGTCTATGAGCTCTGAGCTCGCTCCATAGGGAAAAGGCTGACTGGGTGACCAGCAGGCAACTGCAACAGTGAACACACACACACACACACACACACACACACACAACTATTGTAAGAGACAAAAAATTGGTCTGAAAGTCTTAAGTGGAGTTCCTCATGGGTTGATATTAGCACCAATAATGTTTGCAGTCTATGTGAACATAGAAAATAAAGACTTTACATGAATTTGTTTGCAGTTGAAAAGAAAAGGAGATTGTGAGGTGTTTCAAAGAGACCTAGACAAAATAGTGGAATGATCATGCACATAGGAAATGGAGTTTGATAAAAAGTGCAGTGTATTAATATTTAGAATAAGCAAGGGAAGGCTGAAGAGACTTTATATGATGGGGAATTAAGAAATTAAAAACAAGACTGAAGAAGAGATCTAGGAGTAACCATTGTGGATAATGTCACCAGAAAAGTACATAAATAAAATTACACAAAATGCCTAAGATCTTTTGAGGAATATAAAGGTGGCATTCACTTGTATGGAAAAAGATATTGTAAAGGTTTTAATATACCCTAATTAGAATATGCAGCAACAGTATGGTCACTGAGCAAAGAGAAAGACACAAGGAAACTAGAAAGAATACAGAGGGCAGCAATAGAGCTTCACATTCAAGTGAAGTGTTATTTGAAGAGAGGCTATGAATACTTGGTCTTACAACATTAGAACAGAAGAGGAAAAGAGGCGATTTAGTGCTGTATACAGAGTGATGAAAAGACTGGAAAAATTACAGAAAAGACTTAATACAAGAAGACATGGAAAGAAATTAAGAAAGCATGATTGCAGAAGAGATATCAAGAAGTTCAGCTTTCCACAAAGATGTGTAGAGCTGTGGAATGCCCTAGACAAGAGAGTTGCAGAAGCAATAACAATTTATAACTTCAATGAAATGTTGGATTTTCATAGATATGGAGATGGGACAGCACAAACATAGCTCTTTCCTGTATGTTACAGCTAGGTGCCTAAATACAATTAGGAAAATACTAACAAACACACACACACACACCAGACTGAAATCCCTTTGCAGATGCAGTTTTTTTATCATGTTGATAAAAGTGCAGAGAAAGGGGGTTCTCTGATATCATAGCTCCTACTGAAAATGCAGGAGACTGCCTGACTGATATTGCATTGTTGTCAGGGTTGCAAGACCATCAAAATATCCAGCAAATATATTGGCTTGTGTATTGTTCTGTTTGGTACTCTGAGAAAAATACATGTTGCTAATATGCTTATCAGGTAGTGTAGTGCTCCATTAAATTTATGTGATATTGAACTACTCATAGTTATATGTTGACAGAAACTGGCAATGAAAAAGTGCCAATGAGAGAATCTGAGTGGATCATAGGCAGAGAACTTAAAATGAATGTTTATTTGAATATATTTGTCTATCCAAATCCACCCCCCACTCTCTCTCTCTCTCTCTCTCTCTCTCTCTCTCTCTCTCTCTCTC
>CM035177.1:19432343-19459295 GCA_020233015.1 Callinectes sapidus | reverse complement strand
CTCTCTCTCTCTCTCTCTCTCTCTCTCTCTTTTAAATAGGTAACTTATTTATTTTCACCATAGCAAGTGGTCATTCTTTCACTCTTAACATATATGCCACTTTAGATATGCTTATTGTCATTTCGGTCACCCATTCTTTCCAGATTCCAAAACCTACCTCTCTATACAACAGGCTGTCACCCTCCCAAATGGTGGTAACCAAGGCAAGATACTGTACTATGACTTTTTTTTAGTTGCCTTTTACACCTTGAAGCCAAACGTTGAGAACAACATATGCCTTCATTATAGCAAAGTGCACTTATATTGTGCTTGGCATGGAACAAGGGCCTAATAACTGAAACTACAACATTGCTGGCATATGTACTCAATCAAGGTACTCTTAATCGTCCTGCAGATAATTAAACATTTGTATATTACATAACTGACCACATCACCAATCTCTTACTTTTAACTATTGATGCTTTATACAGAAAATACTGTATCACTGCCTTCTAATCAAATTACAGTTAGAATTTCATCAGGCCACAGGTTTTACTCTATACATGTGTTCTTAGATGAATTGCATTTAGAAAATAGTAGAGGAAGGAATTGAGGAAACCTAAGTTGCAGGAATTTCACTCATCATCTATCTATGTATCAGGCTGACATCCCCCTCAAAAGTCTTTATTTGGTAATAGATGGATGAAAGCCAAATGATACATAATTGTACATGAAATCTGGAAGTTCTGAAATTCTAATGAAAACCATGTTTATGAGAGATTGTTATAAATGCATCCTGTACTTAATACTGTATTAAAAAGGAGGTTTGTAAGTGGGTACAAGATGATGCCAGTGTGTAGATAGCTTTTCACTTGTTTCCTGTTTTGCCATCATAGTAATCAATTCATTGTGCCATGGTTCTTGATATCAGGCACTAGAGTTTCATGATTTGATTTCTACCTTGAATAGTAAGAGAGAGAAAGTTTTTTCCACACACGTGTAGTAGACACACAATGCTGCTTCTGACTTCTGTCACAGCACTGGCTGTCACTTATCTTTTCACACACTATAAAATGTTAGGATGCATGCTACATAATTTTATATATTTTTTAAACAACATTCAATATATTACTGTACACAGTGAATAGCGATTCACAAACACACCTCACCTTGCAATGTAACAACAGAGGTAAGTGAAGGTGTGACTGATGACACACCTGTCCAGTGTTGCTTAAGTGTGGGCATATACTGCTGTGCCCTTAACATTATTTTTTTTCATATAATCCCCACACCAAAGTCAACTGCTGGTGTGCATACCATATCCATATTGCAGAACACTTCAGTATGGAACACGGTCACACACACACCTTTCTTTCCCCTTAAATCCATGGCTAGAAACTTAAAGTATAAAAAAGATATTCCCACATTTTGTTTCCTAATTGTTGTCATTGTACTTATGAATGGGCACCAGTGAGCCATTTGCCTGTTGTCTGAGTGTTGTATTGTGCTTGATATGTATCTGGTGAGGTGTGGAGGACTGGCATGGTTGGGAGTGTGAGGGTTGTCCTGTGGATGTAAAAGATGAGAGTTTTGCGAGTGAGGACACAGAAGGTGAGTGAGGAAAGGCAGTATTACCTCCAGGCTGTGAAGAATCCATTTGCTTGTAGCTTTATGTTCATCAAGCCTACTCTACCTCCTGTCTGTCTCCTATCAAATGCAGCACCTCACTCCTTCGTGGATGTTGCGGCCTCGCGCCTCTGTCATGTACGTGCACCTAGCTTACGTCTGCCTGTCGTGCTAGTTGTGCCATTGCTCTGATTTTGCAAAACATTTCAATCTGCATTTTATTTATGTTATTTTTTTTCTTTTCCTTTCTAGCGGTGTGTAGTGGTAGATGTTGTTCTGTGGTAGCATGCAACACAATTCAGGAAGAGGAGGAAGTACCACAGGCAGTGCAGTGTGCCAAATGCAGACACTTTCATGGGGATCAGCTGGTGGGGTCTGGCTCCCCAAAAGAAGGGTCTTCTCCAAGCCTAAACTTGCCTGGTCAAGTACCTGAAAGTGATTCCCCACTTCCCAAGCCGTCCCAGTGTCGTCCTTCCACCCCTCCGTCTCCCCATGAGGGCAGCCCCCTACTCCCATCCCGCCCTGTATCACCTGAAGTGTCAGAGAGAGATGACAACTTGCAGGCAGTATTTGATGTACAAAATGAAACTGCTAATACTGGTAAACTTGATACCAATGTGCCAAATGACAGTGTTGAGACAAGAACTGATAATGGTGCTAAGTCAGCCTCAGCAGAAGATATAGATGGACAGGAGGCAGCAGTATGTGATAGTAGTGGAGGAAAAGAAGAGGTATTTGTGGTTATTGAACCTTCAACAACTGATTGTGGCTCTGGCATAAGTGAGACTTCTTTCATTAGTAAAGATATTCAGAGACAGATATCCAAAGCTAATGAAATGCAGACACAGTCTAATTCCCCTAAAAGTGGTACCTGGAAAATAGAAGTGTCACCCAGAAGTCCTCTCAAATCAAGACCGAAGACACCAGGTGGTGCTCAGAGAGTCCAGACCCCTTCACCTAAGGGAGACTCGGATTCCCTAACTCCTGAGGACTCTCATCCTCTTGCAGATCCTGAGTCTCCCACTGCTTCCTGCAGATTATTAAGTGAAAAGGAAGATGAAATACAAGAATTAATGAGTGATAGAGAAAAGCCTCCATTCCAAAAAAGTCTTTCTGTTGATTCTGCCAAAATGAGTGCAGTCAGAGCGAGAATAGATGGTACTGAATCACCATCAGAATCCATTACAGCGCTAAACCGCAGTCCTGTCAAGACGAGAAAGAAAATCTCGGTGCCATTCAGAGTGACGCCAGATGGCACCAAGGTTAACTTTCTCTGCGACGTCAGTATGTACCTTTGTTTACCTTTTCTGTCTGTGATGAGCAGTGTAGTCAATGTTGTAGCCGGCCTAACCCTGGCTCTTGGCACTGTTGGAAGTCTTGACTGTCATCTTAAATATCTTCCATCTATCACCACTTGTGGCTTACTTTTAGTGCTGTTTAGAAAGTATATATTATAATGTAACATAGGGGATTACTTCAAACTATTCTTTTTATAACTTTTTTCCCCCAAGAATTAGGGTATGGATGAATTCAACTATGAAAATACAGTCTTTGAGAATATAGTATGCACTGCTCATGTTTCCTCCTGTATCAAAAACTATAAAGCTTCTAGATTAATATTTTAGGTGTCATCTTGTCATTCATATGGAAGAGCAATACATCAGCCTTAATAATGTGCATCTTATGGAATCCTTTAGAAAATAACAAGGCTGAGAACTGCTGGGCTAGAAAAGTTTAGTGGCCAGTATTCCTGCATGCACCAGAAATACATGGATATGTTTATGTACAGACACCTTCCAGTTTAGTGCTGTGCATAATCTTATTGAGTGGTGATGCTCATTTTCTTGTTCGGGGCATTTGTTTTTTCCAGCTTTCTGCATGTTGGGTTATGGCAAAAGTTTCATCCGTTTGATGCCCTGGCAACAAGACACTGACTTGTGAAACACATTCTTTTGTTGTCTTACTAATTTAACCAATGTATTCATTGTAAAGTTAATTGCATGATTGTGATGCATGAATACTGATATTTGTTGTAAATTTGAATGTAGGAAAACATTTCAGTTTTTTAATTCATGTGTTGAAATTTCATTCCAGTACACATGATTGCATTCAAAGTTAGTAGTCAGTGTTGATTGAAGATATTTAAATAATCTGTAAAGAGTAGCATATCCCCACTGTTGTGATGCAAAGTGCCGCTGCCTGCACTGCTACAAGTGGAGTGCAAACTCTCAGTCCTTGTAGAATCCCCTAAGTCTTCCTTCTGCTGAGCAATTGCTTTGAATGTGCACATTTCATAAAGATTAGTTTAGAATATGCACTCTAAAGCAACCATTTAAGGTTGTTTGAAGTCATATAATTTGATTCCCTAAACAGGACAGGATACTACTATCTCTCCTGTTTACCTTTATTGATAACAAGACTAGGAATATTTCTGTGTTGTCTGAATCAGCAATCTGTGTTTGGAAAATTATTATTCTGCACTAAAATTCCCTCCTGGCAATATGTTCACATAGTATATGTACTTAGGTACACTACAAAAAAAAATGGAAAACACTTCCTCTCCCTTGACTGACAATGGTTGTTACTCGTCTGCCCACTGTTAAGAAAATAGTCACCCATTCTATGGTCCCTTTCAGAGCTGGATGATGGGGCATACAATCCTCTGTGGACCACAAAAGGCTTCACTCAAACGTTCCACTTCTGGAAGGAGTCACGGCGGGCTCAGTCTGTTCCCCTCAATGCTTACCTAACTTATGTAACTCTACCATGGTTCACAATCATCACAGGTATGTACACAACTCTCTCTCTCTCTCTCTCTCTCTCTCTCTCTCTCTCTCTCTCTCTCTCTCTCTCTCTCTCTCTCTCTCTCTCTCTCTCTCTCTCTCTCTCTCTCTCTCTCTCTCTCTCTCTCTCTCTCTCTCTCTCTCTCTCTCTCTCATGGTACTTCATGTCTTCTAGTTTGCATATTGAAAATTATAGTAACCCTATTCTGAATAGTTAGCTCGTTGATTGTGTACAATGCCCCCGCACTCCTCTTTCAAATGCTTTCATCCATTGACTTTATCATCTCCCATTTCTTGGTATACCATAAGTTTTTCCTCGACTTTTTAGCCTTCATTTTTTCTTTCCTTTTTATGGCAGCGTTGGGTGGGTCAGATGGGTTAGGTGTTGGTGGTTGGGGGTGGGGAAATTTCATCCATTACTCCTGCACAAAAGGGTCAACAAAATGCAGCTCTGAATAGTAAACAAGTGCATACCAGATTGATGGCAGTTTTATGTGGGATGGAACTGCAGCCAATCAGCACCAAGGATTCAAGCCATGGGTGCAGTGTGTAGAGCCAATCAGCTCCACGTGTTAATGTTACGTTACAAGAACATGGGAAGTTCAAGGTCGGCTTGGGTAATAACAACTTACAGATGCACTATAACAGAATTTCACAGCTTTTTGAAAGAGTGTGATTGGTGTACACAAAACTAGGAATTTAGTGGACAATGTAACTTGTGGGTTTTTAAATGTTTTATTAAGATTTAGTCTGGCAAATGCAAGAGTTAGCTACTATTGGAAATAATTACAGTATTTCCTAGTTATATATAACTTGCTAGTGGAGTTATATGGTGATTTCAGGGATCCTTTGTTATAGAACCTCGTATTTATGGATTATGACTCAATATGCATTTTAAGCACCACAAGTACTGTGAGTGATGCAATTTCTATCTTTGTAGTTATTACTTGTACTAGTATTTATTACCATAATCTTACTTGGTTGTAGCTTGGTCATTGTGTTCCTTTGCAGACATCTTAGATCACAGGACAGGACCAATCCTGACGTTTTAGTACCATGGTGGAGGATTGGTGCTGGTGGAAAGTTGACATCATCCACGCTCACACTCTGGTTAGCTACCTGAGTACTCTGGTCAGAATACTCTTCATCTTATTTGGTATTTTCTTCTAAAACTTATTTGTTATCTATTTTTCTGTTTCCTTTTTTATTTGTAAATTTTCTTGTTTACATTTTTTTATGAAAACATTTTCATTGGAGTCTCATGAATGACTCTCATGTGAATGTTCCATGATATTTTAGTTATATCAACAACAAACATTAACACCCAGCCTGTTATTCTTGCTGTATCATAATTATCACCATTCACTGCAGCTACACCACACTGTAACCATATTCACATTGTGTTTGTCTAGTCACTGCAACACAATTGCCTATCGCAACCACTTTACTATGTTGCATACTGGTTACATGCACTACAACATGCCCTAATATCTTACCCATAATAAGCTACACCTCTCATAAGTGGTATGGTGTCCCAGGTACCTCAAGAACCCCCAAGCTCCTTTCACCAGGAGCAAGGGGAATCAGCTATTCAATTAAAAATGGAAACAATCACATAACACCTGAAAATAAAGTATAAATGCTCCCAGTGTACAAACTGTTTCTGACATACATAAGGTGTGTCAGTGTCAACAGATGCATGTACTTTGTTACAAAAAGAATGTATGGAGTGTTGCATCTTCAACAACTTTAAAGATAATGGAGATCATGTATATAACATGATTACGTTGTTTATTTTTTTCTCATTCTGAGGCAACTAGCACAAAAAAGTTATTTACCACAGTTTTATTTATGATCACAGGTCATTGTAAAGTTCTCCTGCTCATCAGGATGTTTATTGAGCCCTGCAGTAGGGAGTGAGGAAGCAAAATGTATTTATGAGACCACTTAACACACCCCTACTGCTGTGGTCTTCTGTGTCTCCTCTTCAGTATTTTAGGATCCAGGTTTTTCACAAAACAAAACAAAAAAAGGTTTGTATGTGTCTGTCTATGTCTGTGATTGTGTATGTGGGTATGGGTGTGTATGAACATGCCTGAGTGTGTGAGATGAGTCACAAAATACACAATATTGGTATGGGTTTAGTGTACAGTACATTCCCAGGTATACTTGGTCATCTTGGGTGTGTGGACAGATGTCAATTCTGGAACCTTTTTAAACGGCTAGAGTTCAGGTCATCTTACGTCCAGGTAACAAGTAACCCTTTGACTGTCCAGGATTCATACTCTTGTTCTGACTTACCTTGCATGTTAGTTCCTGTTAGTAGTGTTAGTAGGAAAAGATCTGTTTGTATACTCAGTTACCATGGGTGTATATTGTGCCAACAGGAGCTGTAGAAACAAAGATGAGAACCTAAGTGATAAGTGCAGCATGAATCTTTAAAAATATACCTTGAATAACAAGGCCTAAATTAACCAAATATTATCATCTTCATTATGAATTTTAGGTTGTATTGCAATTCACATCAGGTTGTAACAGTCATACTCTTAAGAACTAATTGGATGTTCTCTCAGACTTTCATCTATACTAGTCAAAGCAGGAGTGTCTTGGTTGTGCATGGTAACCTGTGTAGTCCTTGGGCTCTCAGGCTCTCTCTTAATCTCAATGCATATGGTTGTTGTCTACATTAGTCAAAAGATTGAGGAAAAGTAATGTGTACAATAGTAAATGAGAATACAAAGAATGTAATGAGTTTTTTGAAAACTATAACTTTTCAATGCACATTTTAAAATTCATTCATATGTAATGTTACTAGTCTGTGGCCAAGAAGTGGCGTTTGAAAGCTAAGATTTGAATTACCAGTGTATTGGATATTTTTTCTCTTTTCTTTTGTAAAACTTCTTATTTTATTGCATTAATTCCTAGCTCTGATAATCAAAGACATGATGATTCCAAACTGTTCAGGATGGAAAGAGTTAAAATTTAATCAGGGGACCACAGACATGGAGAAATTGGATTTCCAAAAAGTACATGTTTTTTCACATATGCACATGTCTGTTTTCTCTGTCATAGAAAATTGTTTTCCTTTTTCAGTGTACCTACCTTTTCTACTTAAACATTAAAGTAGGTTACTTATTTTATTTTGACATAGTTTATGATCTGCATTGTTATTCTTAAGCACATAATATGTAACTCGGGCAGTAATTATAACATTGCTAATTTTTTCCATTTTGAATGCTATTTCATTGTCAAAATCAGTATAGTAGTAGTGGTATCAATTGGTAAGATGCTTAACATAACTATATATTACAAAACTATCTGTAGCCACATGGCTGTAATAGACTTACCAAAGATTAATTAATGTCAGATACATTCAGAGGGAATATTTTTTATATCATAGAAACAGTAACTTGAATTGCCTTTTAAAGAGTAATGCTATTGATTTTTGTAATCTCTTCAGTCGTGTACACAAGGCCTCCTTTACCTGCGACAGGAACTTCTCCTTGAATAGGAGAGATCCTAGGCCAGGAAGGGAAAAGGCCTACCAGGCCACTGTGATAATTCATGACCGGTGTAATGGTGTATCCCAGCCTGTTTCCTTCGCGCAACAACTTTGGAACTTTGATGAAACCATAAGTTACGAAGGAAAGTTATAAAATTGATATGAGCACTTGTTTTAAATGAAGGATGTAGATAACAAGTGTTATCTTTTAAAAAGGTAGCTATAAAGTAAGCAAATGTGTTGATGTAATGTATGGTATGGTAAAGATTGGTGTTTTAACTTTGTGTTAAAAAGTATGTTCACAATTTCAGATACAGAAAACCATTGAAGAAAATGAATGAATGTCACACATATGCTCAGTTTTCATGAGTGTACAAGATTTTCTTTTGATAGGTCTTTATTTATAATTGTAATTACTTGCTTGGATATATTTATATTTCCAAGCCAATGCGATAGTAGAGTTTGTTCAATATTTTCATAATATCAATGGTAATGAAAACAGCAGATGCAAGAGCATCATGCAGCATCTTGTCTTTGAGGTGTTATCTTCCATAATGCTGAAGTATACTTTTTTTCATTATATTTTCTTCATATAAGTCAAGACTGTTGATATGAAATTCACAACCTGTTTTTGATGCTCCTCTAAAGACAAATCAAATAAATGATGAGTTGAAGTAGGTGGGCAGCACTAGGGTTCCATTACTTTCCACACTCTCCATTATTAATGAATTTGTATAATGAACCAGTTTATTTCTCATGCTGAGGCCTTCTTGTGTTCCCCACATGTTTATGTTGGGAATTTATGAGTGTAGCACAGGGAAGAAAGCAAAGTTCATTTTGCTTGTAAATTTTGATGGTATTTTAACCATTTTGAGGAGACATGTTCCTTTTGTGTAAAATATGTTTATATCAAAAGAACATGTAGGATTCAGAAGTAGTGACGCATACCCTGGTGCTACTTATCCTATTCTAAGTAATATTTTGAGGTTAAGCATACTGATTAAAAAATGAACTTGAAATGTACTCTGCTTTTACAACTATGAAGGCATTCAGAGTTCAAGCTGTGAGTAAGATTCTAAATTACAGTGTAGAGGTAATGGCAGATTTTCAGATTATTGTAGGTAATTCAGTGTCTCGTGGTAGTAAAGACTAGCTTTTTTTCATTTATTTATTATATTTTATATGTATATTAAAACCCATTTCTTTCAATATCTTCTGAAACAACCAGAGGCTAGCAAGCTAAGGTGAAGTACTTATAATAAACAAGGTGAAAACATCTCTAATGACAGTTATATAGAATATGTGAGTTCAGCAGATCTAGCCATAATACATTCCCTTTCCTAAGCACACTGAGCAAACCACTGTCTGCATGAATTCCTAGAGTGTAGGTCTTATGGAAGAAAACAGTTCCGGCCTTCTTTTCCTGCCGATGCCCATAGCCACTCCCTCTGCCTCGTAATGCTCTTGAGGAACTTACAGGAAACTGATATGAGCTTTCAGTGGCTAATTTTCAAGCTCCATCAATGCTACTTTAACAGTGGTTAATATTTTCTGACTGCGTATTTCCTTCTCAAATCCTCTGGTGCTTTCAGACTTATTTTGGCTTTTTAATTCAGCATGATAACTGTTCAAAGGTTAGTGTATTTTTTCCAAATGATTTTGAAATTCAGTCAGTTTGAATCTTAAATATAGTAGATAAATCTGTCTGACATAGTTTGCAACATGGTATTTACCATTACCAGAAAGCTTACTTACAGCTTGGTACAGTTTCAACTGTGATAAGCAGATTGGAATAAAGAGAAAGATTGCAAATCTGAAGATTTCTTATCCTGTAGGCATCATTAAAAAGTTTTATTGTGTAAAGATGGAAATGTTTAAGAAGTGTCAAGTTTTGTACAATTCTAATTGGTGTGATGCTACAGACATGCATTGCTGTGCGTCTTGGATAATAGTATGGACTAGATAGAGATTGTTTCTTTGTTGTGATATTCAGTGTAAGGAACCAAACCTTTATGTTTTCTAACTGTATTCTGATAATGTCCCAGGTTATTCTGTACACTTGATCCAGGAATTCAATGCTTAGAACAGAGTTTGTTAGATTCAACAGTGGTTCTACTTACCTGACATGACCGCCTTAGGCTGCTACCTAATGGGATTCTGCTGTTCCAAGGAAGAGCTTATTGTAATGAAGATGGTTGTAAAAGGATTGCAAGAATTTTTCACTAATATATAGAAAACAACAAGGTTAAGAGTAAGGAGCAATCAGCACTTCAGAATCATAATCGTAAGTTAATATTGTGTCTTGTCCTAAATTTGTGTTTTATAATAGTTATGAATAGCTTGACTTACAAGTAATTTGAGATGTAAGCTGTCACTCAGTTGATTTTTTGTTTTAACTTGCTTCCAAAATCTCAAGTCACAAGGTGGCTGCAGATACTTTGCCACTATCTGGCATGGTGACACCCAGCAACCAATACGTTCAGTTCATTTATGTTTTTAGCCGTGGGAGCAATTATCTTTTTTCAAGCTAGGATTCAGACTGATGCATTCAACATTTAATTCACCTAAATGTTCATTGTTCCTTCAGGTTGATCAATAAGTGGATCTGTGGGAAAATATGGTGGTTGACTGTGACAATTGGGATATCACTGTGGCTTGGTGTCCTGAGGATGTTATCCATCATGGGTTCAAAGGCCTGTGGGACAGAGATCAACACGAGTCCATGAACACCTACTGTGAGTGCCCTACCTTTACCTTAAATTATTTTCGATAGAGGAGATTCTTCTGAACATGGCCGCCACTCCACACCGCCCCACCCCCAACCATGCCATCAATATAGAGCTTATGCATGCCCCACAGGTGTTCACCCCACCATGCCCTCACACACACACACACAGCTACCCACACCCAAACAGCCAGTCATGCCCATGGCCCTCAAATACCATTGTCACACAGCAGCCACTGATACAACACTGTGGTATGCCCCGGAACATACAAGCACGCCCGACCCCACTCCACCCCGCCCACAACACCCACTGGCCTGGGACATACAAGAACGCCCCGCCCCACCCATTGCCCCGGGACACATAAGAACGTCCCGCCCTGCCCGCGCCACCCACTGCCCCACTATACACAAGGACGTCACACCATGCCTCGCCCCACCTCGCCCATGCCACCCATTGCCCCAGGACATACAAGCACGCCCCACCCCACCCCGCACACTACCCCAGGACATACAAGCACACCCCACCCCGACCCGTCCCGCCCGCGCTGCTCACTAACCGGGACATACAAGCACCCCCCACCCTACCCCGTCCTGCCCACACCGCCCACTACCCCGGGACAGACAAACACGCCCCACCCCACCCCATCCTGCCCACGCCACCCACTGCCCTGGGACACACATGAATGCACCACCCCACCCCGTCCTGCCCGTGCCACCCACTGCTCCGGGACAGACAAGCACGCCCCACCCCGTCCCCCCCTTGCCGTTTACTGCCCTGGGACACACATGAACACCTCACCCCACTCTGTCCTGCCCGTGTCACCCATTATGTGAGCTTGTCCCTTGACAATGAGATAATTAGTGGGGTAAAATTTAATTCTTGAATGATTCCCAAACATGGTTTTATAGTCTGCAAAGAATATCTTATCATATTTATTCTTATTGTATTCTAGAGGCATATGTATCATCAATATCAATTTATTACCTGGAACATTTTTCTTAATGTTGATTTTAAGAGAAATTTGTCTGTGGAGAAATTACATATATAAGAAAGTTTCTTAATATATGTACATTTCTTCCGAGATGAATTTTTGTTCTTAGTATTCTAACTCTCCAGAAATTTGTTATATTTAGGCCATTATCATCAACAGTAAATTTGTAGCTGTTGATATAATAATGGTTTAAAGAAAACATGAAACTTTGGTTTGTTAACATTTTTAAGATTTTCTCAATGAAATGCTGTTGTTAGAATTCATGTTAACTCTCCTGAAATTGATGTAATACTTGAACCATTATTTTATCAGCAACATCAAATATACTGTTGAGATAATGTCGAGTCCAACACCAATATTGGGCGGTTAACATGGATTCTGACAGTGGAGATTCATGTGAGGGAAAGTTATGTACATAGAATCTGTTCACATGGTCTTTAGAAACTGTTAGTCACCGAGTCAACCCAATGGCACACTGCTGGTCATCACCCCTGAGGAATGGAAGAGCTCCGAGCCCAAGGGATGCACCATCGTGGCCGGCAAGACAACACCACACCACAGAGTCAGACCACCAATCCAGGGATGATGCCAGACACCAGAGTCACCACTGCCACACACCAAGATGGAGCCGTCCTGTCAGCCACGAGTTGCCGAGGAAGGCTGTCTGGATGGAGTCGTGTCCAGAAGAGGAGCCGGAGTGAAAAGTGTCCAGCCAACCAAGTTGTAGAAAAAGTCGACAATTGGATACAAAAGATCTTGGAACTTTAGTTTTTAATTTTGACTTTTATATTTTTGTCCAAAAAATTACCTTAGAGAAAAAAAAATCTTAGGAACAAGAAAAATAAACTATTCATATATATATATATTCATTTACAAATTAAGCAAATACAGTGGAAGCCCCAAGGAACCCCAAAAAGTAGACCTATCTTTAAGCTGCAATTTGCACATAGAGGCCCCGTCCTTCCCCCTAACGGATGGGAGAACGAGTTTTTAACAGTACACAAGACCCTCCCAGAATCCAGAACCTATGTGCAAATCTCACCTTAAACTTAACTTAGTATTATTTTTGGCCTAAACTGATCCAAAAGACCCACCCAGAACCTATGTACAAATCTCACCTTAAACTTGGTATCTTGATCCTAAAGAAAAATTCCAAACCCATCAACTTTATTTAAATTTACAAATACTACTACTACTACTACTACTATCTAACTATATAGTATAGGCAACTGCACACACACACACACACACACACACACACACACACACACACACACACACACACACACATAAATACAAATATATACTCTCTCTCTCTTTCTCTCTCTGGCAAAAGAGGGAAGAGAGAGAATGACTTCTTGGTGCCAATTGACATCCATAATACTTGTGGTGCAGCCAACCAGGTGGTGAAACAAGTTAATCGTCCCAGAGGCTGTTGGAGAATATTAAGAGATTAGAATGGTCATTAGAGAAGGAGGGCCTTATAGAACATATTGCTGAAATATGCATATAAAAACTATATAAAGAAAATTGGAATAAAATTCAAAATTCAGAGATCATTAATTTTGGATGTATGAATATCTGACTTTTACCTCATCTTTATCAAGTTGTTGCCACCAGCTTTTCATTGGACTAGGTGCTGGGAGTTCCACAGCAGAGTGTAGTAGCCTCCACGAGCCAAAAGCTCCTCATGAGATCCCTGTTCAGCCAACTGGCCCTCATGAAGCACAAGAATCTCATCAGCATCCACTATTGTTGATAATCGATGGGCAATACAGATACTGGTCCTCCCTTCTGTGGCACACCTCAATGCATCCATGATTCCCTGTGAGCAAAGCATCATATCAAACATTGTCTGCTGAGTAGGAACTTAGAAATAGAGAAATGCAGAATAAATTTTTTCTCAATTTTTTTATCCAATTTTCTATTAGAACAATTGTAATCAGTCCTCAATAACCCCCTTTTACCTCACTTCTCAACTATATACTCTTTTTATCCTATTTTTAAGAACTCTTATTCTCAACTTAATGCCACCACAGTCATTTCTTTATATTTTTAACATACTAAAGACATGAGCACTTGTTTTCTCTCCATTATCTTAGCTTGTAAGCTTCTTTGTCTTACACACCTGTTTAGAACAATAAGGAAGCATATAGTTTACCTGTTCAGTAATGGAATCCAAGGAGGATGTTGCTTCATCAAAAATAAGAATAGGGGCATCTTTGAGGATGGCTCGTGCTATAGCAACACGTTGCTTCTCCCCACCAGACAACTTCAGACCCCTCTCCCCAACCTGAAAATGGAAGGAGCTAAATCTATGGCTCAGATATTGTTATGGAGTCTTTACATATTTATGCATATATAAATAGTTCACACAAAAAAAAATCACAGCACTTGACCAATATGGTCGATGAAAGTGAATTATGGTGGATGGGTTATTGTAGGATTTGTCTCTACTAGGAAACTACTGCCAAGCATGATCCCCTGGACTAAAACATATCCTGGAGGGCCAAGGACGACTTTCAAGAAAAAGACTCCTGAAGGCTACTTTAACCCACCTGAGTGCTGTAGCCCTTGGCCCAGCTAGAAATGGCATCATGGAGCTTAGTGAGACGGGCCACCCTCTGCACCTCAGTGACATCCTTGGTCAGGTCACCATACTGCAAGTTGTACTCTATGGTATCATGGAAGAGCACACAGTCCTGAGGAGGAAGAACAAATAAAGAAATTCAAGTGGGAATCAACCTATTTGTATGCACCTATTCAAAACAACTATCCAAACAACTTAAATTACTTCTTACATGCTATTATCTAATTATCCTCTTACATCTTTCACATCCTCATATTCAAATACTGTAGTACTTAAGTGAAGAAAACCATAGAAATACATAACACAGATACATGAATTTATAAACATTCCCATAACTATCTGACCACACAACTTACTCTTTAACAACACAGCCAGACATGATTCAACAACAACAATGTATGTATGAGTCACACACAATGTATCAAGCTGCAATACCTGAGGAACAACAGCAATAGCTTTTCTCAGACTCTCTACATCAACAAGGGCAATATCTTGGTCATTGATGGTGATGCTGCCCTTCTGAGGCTCATAGAAGCGATACAACAGCCGTACAATGGTTGACTTCCTGTAAGTGGACAAATGGATTCAATGGAACTACACACATAAGATTCCTTTCTCTTTTCAATATGACAATCTGTTTTCTTATCAAAATACACTGACAAATCAATGACATTTATTTACAAACATTACCAGCATATTTATTTTCATTGATTTATTGATGTTTCTGGTTCAATATTTTCTGAATCCCAACATCATACAATATATCATAATTTTTCATAATTTTCCTAAAATGCCTCAATACCTTACAACTAATTTTCCCTGTATGTTTTGGAGATTGTTTCCCATTGCTAAAGTTATCCATTATTGTCACCTTTGTAATTAATTTCATCTACATATAGCAATGCGCTTCACGCTTACTCACCCACTGCCGGAGCCTCCCACAATGGCTATCTTTTTCCCCGTGGGAACAGTAAAACTGAGATCTTTGAAGATGGGAAAGCCAGCATTGTACTCAAAGTGGACATTATTGAAGGTGATGGCTGCTTGCTGTGGGCTCACTTGCAGCTGCCGGGCATTTTCAGCATTCTGTTGATGAGTGGATCATGAGAATTGAAGTACATGAGAAGTATGTCTTATTTACTATTGATACATTTTTATTTTACCAATCTTGTAATATCTCTAAGTGAAGAGAAATATAGACTGTATAAATGAATTAAAAAAAAAAATATATATATATATATATATATATATATATATATATATATATATATATATATATATATATATATATATATATATATATATATCTAAATAGAGAGAGAGAGAGAGACAGACTAATATTTACTGTGATGGTAGGAGCCTGCTGGAGCAGTGTGAACATGGTCTGCATGTCAATGAGGGCCTGCCGCACCTCCCGATACACAGACCCCAGAAAATTAAGGGGCAGTGATAATTGAAATAATAAGCCATTCACCATTACCAGGTCTCCAACTGTTAGGTTCCCTGCATGTAAAAGAAAACTTATTAGGAACTTGTTCACTGTTATTAAGTGTATTTTGATTGATAGCTTATGATAGAAGCCTAAAAGCTTTGTACTGACAGACAGCCCCTTCACATCAAGGGCTAGATAACACCATGAAATTCATTTCACGCTGGTCATGATGCTATACTAACCATCCTTCATTGCTAATACAATGCCATGTGGTGTTTGTTCATGTTTACATTGCAAAATAATAGTATATTCTCAGGCAAAGCTATCCCTAACTGCCTCAATTATATTTTTTCCTAACATAGTTTTGCTCATGTATGTGCAATGGTCATTATGGCTCTCACAACCAAACACCCCACACTACACTCCCATTCCAGTATAAACATACATAATAACTACAGCTCCCAATCCAATGCACAGTGCCACATATAGCATCACAAACCGAGTGAAACAGCAGTAGTACATCCATTCCCTTCTACACACCTGAACTGTTCAGTTGATTAAACCAACTATGGAAGCAGTTCCCAACAAGGCTTTCAAAATTTTCATTAATAAATGCACTATCAACTGCTCTACATTCTAGTACAATATGCAACATCTTAATTACTCAACATAAACAAGATACAAACAAGTTGGAATATTGCTGCTACCATTCCTATCACAATAACACTATTGAATGAAAGATGTTAGAGAAAAGGATATAAAAAAACATTTGACGAAACAATAAATATAGATTGACAAAGGAAATCCACAATTATCATAAGACACACCTGCAATGATCTCTCTTGTAGCTAGAATCATCATGGCTGACAAGCCCATGCTGAATATGGCATTTTGGCCCCAGTTCAGGAGAGCAAGGGAAGTGGAAGTCTTAAGAGAAGCCAATTCATACTTCTTGAGGTATTTGTCATATTGATTAGCTTCAAATTGTTCATTGTTGAAATACTGAAAGGAGACAATGAGCAATACATATAAAAAGTATAATTTTTTCTCACAAACAAGATGTAGGCAGTTGGACACCAGCCACTACACTATAGTACACTTACACACAGGTAATATGTCAGATAACCAACAATGATTGTGATAGAAAATGTCAACTGCAGGTAAGTATACTCCAATATCATTCACAATAGCTATTAGTTATCAGTCAATCCTTGGTAATGAACACCTCACCTTCACAGTCTCATAATTAATGAGTGAGTCGATGGCTCTGTTTCCAGCCTCATTCTCTGCTTTGTTCATGTCCACTCTGAACTTTGTGCGCCACTGAGTGATGCCGAGGGTGAAGGCAGCATAAGCACCAATGCAGCCCACTGTCACACCTGCAAACTCCCAGCCACACTTGTAGGCCTGTAAGACACTTGGGTTATAACTATCAAGGGAAATGAAGAATATGATGGCAAAAATTACTTTGAAATTAAATGAAATGTAAAATAATATATCAGCATATAAGCTAGAAATATCAATTGTTGTACCAGATCATAAGCTATTGCAAATCCGGAATTACACACGCCTTTGAAATTACCAGATAGCATACCAAATTACCATGGTAAGAAAATAACATATAATCTTAATTTGATCAGGGAATACAGCTAGATAATAAATTATGGCTGAATATCAGAAACCAAAGACAATGGTGTAATGAGAATATTAGAGGATAGGTTGTTACGACTACTCTTGTAGTCAACATTTACATATTTGAATAATCATAAGACAAAAATAGACTGTACAACACTCATTCAATGAACCTATGTGTGTGCACAGACAGTATGAGACTGCTATTGTTCAGGATTCCTGCATTTCCCTATCCTACTCACAACACTTGGCAAACATGTGAATTATCCCTGCACTGATTTTGAGCTTGGATACCTTTATTCTCACATACTAAAGGTTTGTGCCTAAAGTATTTGTAAGGATTTAGTTCTTAATGCTAGGCAATTAGATTTTGTTAATTTAATAACGATTTTGGTTAAACAATATATTTTTGTATAACTTGATATGTCGGCTAGTTGTGTCAAGACTAGTTACTGTGTCAACATCAATGAATTTGACTATTGGCATTCCAACTTTTAAGTTATGCACCAAGCCAATGCTTCATGCACTGCAGCTACCATATTCTATGACACCGCTTTTTAGATTCCCTTTAAAGATCATGATTTTAATCCATGAAAAAATTATTTGTATATATTATGGAACTAAGAAACTGATGCTGTACGTGCAACTCACCAAAATTCCAGCCACTAGGCTCACTTCAAAGATGGTTGGTACCACATTGAACACAAGAGCCGACATGACAAAGTTGATACCTCGGCTACCACGGTCAATGGCCTTAGAGAGAGCCCCAGTCTGCCGGCTCAGGTGGAAGTTCAGGTCAAGATTATGCAAGTGCAGGAAAACATTCTTGGCAATCTTGCGGATGGAGTCCTGAGCAACTTTGGCAAACACAGCATTGCGGAGTTCATTGAAGCCTGCAGCTCCTGTGCGGGCAATACCATCTGTTGACACACTGGGAGGTCAATAAAGCAGCTTTAGTGGTGTGGTGGTATGGTGGCGGAGACAAGAATACAGAGGAAGGAATCTAGCTAGGTAATAGGCTACACTTAGTGAAAAGAATTTCTGCTTAATGCTCTTGACCTCAGCCAAACTGAATTTTTGGCTATAGATGTAGTAAATGTTGCCAAGTGAAGAATAGCATGGTGACTGCTGCATCAGATTAATTTGATATCAATGTGTTTCTATGGAATAATCTCTTACAAGCACAAGGCAATGTTTTACATGCAACAACTCATGGTGGGTGGAATTTACAAGTCTTATAAACCTCAGCTTTTGATTGCAAGTCTTTCAAAACCTGTATAGCATTTTGCTATGAGTGTTTAAACTTTTTCGGTATTTTGTAATTTCCTTCCCACAAGAACAAGAGAAATAAATTATAAGATCACAAATAAGTAATTCTGGAGCATAAGGCACTGAAAGGCCACTTACATGCAATCATGAGGGAGAAGGCAGTGGTGGCAACAGTGGAGGCAGGGTCAGAAAGTGCTAGGAGATCCCCAGTGTGTTCATTGAGGTAGTTGACAGCATCTTTAAAGATGAACGGTACTTGCACATTGAGGAGCTTTGCCCCAATCAGTAGTCCCAGTGCAGTGGTCACACGTGCCTTCACTCTGGTGTTACCCTATAAACAGTAACATACTTAACTAACACAATCACATTTATAACATCTTTGTTTCAAAGTTTCTTGTGTGAAGAAAAAATAAATGAATAAAAATCACAAACCTGTTCTGCAATGTAAAATTTTTTGAGTAAATTTATACGATACTTGCTAACTACTGTATTTTTGATGCCTCGTTCCCTCTGGGCTATCTCCCACAGTCAATATCACAACAGAAACTATCTCTCCCACTTTCTTGTTTAAGCTCTGTACTATCCATTCATACAAACCACTCAAACAGCCTTCCTCTCCTATGAGGATCTGCAAATGAACTCACTCTAAGAACACTCTACTCATAATTTTCTCACTTTGATTTAAATATTTTCTTTGAAGCTCATTTGTTTTAAATAAAATTTGAGCACAGAATTCACCTAAATTTTTGTGTATTGAAATCTAATTATTCTATGTAAAAAGCAATAAGGACATAGCAAATAATGTGATAAGAACATCACAGTGGAAGATATTTACATTAAAACTTCTCTACTGATGAAATCTAATCAATAGGAAATATCATTACGCTAGACTACAGTAATCACCATTCGTATATCCATCAGTATTACACTTTAACCACCATATATACTCACTTTGGGCCAAACATAAGTGGCTAGAGCTCGCAGCATTTCCCGGCCAGTGACGTCCTTGGCTGACACCCCTACATAATCCCGGCTCAGGGCTGAGGCACCAGGATGGAAGCAGTTCCGCACTCCAAGCCTCTGGTGGAGTTTTCCTGCCTGGAATCTTCCACCCAGGGGGCCAGGATGCCTTCCCCATTGTGCTGTGCTCAGTCCAACCTAAGGTATATTAAAGGTTCATCAGTCATCAGTACCATTGTTTCTACATGTACCTGATCATCATGACACCATTGCTCCTATATGTATCTGATCATCATAGATATATGAATATATCAATGAGAAAGATTGTTAATTTTCAAAATTGATCATGCAAAACTATAGAAATCATAAAAAGGATAGATTTTAAAATTATAATAATGAAAGCACAAATAAAAAGCTTGAGAGCAGTAATTAGGTGTAACAAATAATAGAAAATGGCTAGGATGTATACAAGGAAAGCTAAAAAGCTAAACACAAAAAATAGAGCTAAGAGATGAGGAATTAAAAAATGAAGAAAAATGTTTATACCTGGGAAGGTATGCAATTCCACTTTTAGTCTGTATTCAGTCTTCATCAATCAGTTTTATTATTTTTCATATCATATATTAGTTTTGGCATACATGTATCACTAAATATTTCAGTATTAATCTGATGAGTAGTGCCACCTTGTTACTTTCCTCAAACCTTATAATCAATCATTAATACGCTGCACGTTCATGACAAAACCATCTTACATCATTGCCATCTCTTTGGGGGAGCAGATTATCTGCACTCTTGGTTAAAACATGCCAAAAACAAAATTAATTATTTCAGATTTGATTGATTCACAGAAGGAGCAATGTTAATCTGTTTTTAGTAATTCTTATCACAAAAATAGAGATGTACTTATGCATACGTATCAGTCCATTTAATGATCATCAGTACCAATACTTAAGGAATTTATCACATCGCATGTCTCACTCTGCAAGCTATTCTGTTCGGCAGAATTTGGATGTTTTATAGCAAATTAAAATAAGTAATGAGAATGCCAAATTATTTAATAAGTATAATACAACATATTGAGTACATAATGCATAATAAAAGAATATATTTGCTACTGTATTACATGTACAAGACAGATTGGTAGCGGACTTGGGGCCCTGCAAGATCCCTCCCATCAGTGTCAGCACACAGACTCACTGCAGTTTGCTGCTATGTGAATGTGAGTTAAAGTTTGCCAGTTTTGTTTTTCTTGTTATCTATACGATTTTAATTCCTCTGACAGGTAGATTATAAACAACAATTCTAGTTTTGGATTAGTAAGCTAAGGCACATTTATCTGAATACAGTTACATCCTTACTGAAAGAACTGCAATAATTTAATGTGACATCACATTTAGATGGAGTTGACAGCATTTTATCTAAACTAAACAAAGTGTCTTCTTACTGCCTTGTAAAACTCACTCAATTCATTCATGACTTCTCATCACTCAGTTTCCTCAATACCAGTGTTGAGTTTCTTCATGGCATTCTTTAGAGTGGTGCACCATTGCCCCATAAGAGCCTCTGCCAAAATGGCAGCAGTTGACTTCTGGCTGAGCTTCACCATGTCCCGAACACAATCTTCCAGTTGCTGCATCTTTTGTTGCATCAAACACCTCAGACAACTCAACACTTTCCTTCTAATGCAAACCCCTGCCACATCTTTACACACCAACTGCCACACACAAGTTAGTTGTTGCAAGGGCATGAGACAGATTGTGGCAGCAGCTTCCAAACTCCACGTAGGACCCTCTATGTTCACTCCAAGGTTCTTGTCTAAATCATTTGAACAAATCAGCTGAATCTTACTGTCCATATTATTACTGTCCTCATTTCCCAGCACTATTTTGGCCACAGACACCACTTCTGACAGGGTCACTGGCACATGGTTATGAGGGTTTTGAGGTAAGATGAACCCATACTCCACATACAACTTCAGGTTATCATGTGGGCCATAGTTTATAAAAACCTGGTCAAATTTGTTGTAGGGGACATGTGTTACTATTTCATAACAGTTGTTGACAGGATTGAGATCCGCCTCCATCACAGCCGTGTGAGTGTGGTTTAACAGATCAAGGTAGGGTGCTAAGGCACAGGTGTCATCTCCAATTATTATAGCTGGTGGATTTTGATTCCTCAAGTAAACTGCTCTTGTATTGACAGTAAACCAGCTCCATCTCACTTCATCAATACAAAGTGAGCAAAACAAGGACTGGAGATATGCACAGGCTGAAGTGGCAATTTCAATACTTGAATAGCACTGACTTACATCTTTGTCTTGTTTTAATTTGTACATTTTCAAAATTTCAGGGAGGACATTTGCCTCCTCCTGACTGCAGTATGCTGGGACTGAGTACTCTCTAGGGAGGCTATCTAGGTATGCTTTCCACTCTGACTTCTCACCAAGGAATTTATGATATAACAGAAATAAGGCTAATAAGTCCATTGTTCTTAACTTGATTTGAGACTTATGCAGTGCTTTCCACAACACAGCATCTTGTACTACTTTACTGCTAGTTATCAACACTTCTTCAGGGATGCTCACTAACACCTCTCCAGGCTGCACTGCATGTGTGGCCATCAAACCTCTGCCAGTGTCAGCAAACACAGCTGGTCTCAGCTGTGCATGGGAGAAGTTTCTGTTACCTTCTCTCAGCCACTGACTAAGACGTAGAAACACTAAATCAGCATCAACAACAAGTGGAATGCTGCCTTCTTCTCTAGCTTGTCTCCTTCTCTTCCTGTGTCTCCATGCCCTGCCACACCGACCAGGGGGCTTTCTCGTGGCCTCTGCCATTCCTGAACAGCTGCTGGATTGTGGTCTTTCCTATTTTCTGACTCCTATATACACCATCCTCTGAAAGGAATACTCTCTTACAGGAAACTATTCATTGAACAAAAGCTATCCTTAATTCAGAGAGAAATACATTTAAAAACAATTTGATATCTAAGTTCAACACAGTCAATAATGTCACAATAAACCTTGTGAATACTTCGAATGTATGAAAATTACTGTAACCATTAAAGACTAAGGTGTCATTGAGAAAAAATAAACCAGTAAAAAAATAATAATAATAAGGCACTGTCAACTGTCATTACAATTGTAGACTATTCTTGCTTTCTGTTCCATATATATCACTTTAATATGGCAGATTTGACCATTTTTAATAAGTGCTATAGGGAGGAATGGTGCCAACTCTGCCTTGTTTTACTCTTTAAGTCAGTTGCTCTTTATTGGCGCAGCTCATTAGATGTTACAAGTTAAACACCACGACCAATCCAAGACACATGACAGGCTGGTTACTTCTTTGTTTATTAGTTACATACCAGAGCTCTCACTATATGGCATGTGTGTCTTACAACAAAGCCACACAAATAGAGCAATGATCACTGGACACACTCTCCTAGGTACAACCCATATATTGACATAACCTAGAAAAGATTATTCTAATCTTGTCTAGAGATTGAAGAAAATAACTGTAGTGACTACAAAAGCTCAAAACACAAAGTACATAATCTTTACAATGCAAAGATGCACTTCTCACCCTGGACAGAAAACAGAAAACCAAAGCAAAATACAGTATTTAATAAGAACATATGCTACTAAATGTCTCAAAAAATATTTTGCAATAAAATATAAAAATATGTTCATCTATCCCAGTGCCTCATGTGCCAACATAACCCATTAGGAAGTGAGTTGCTGAGAAAAAAAGATAAACTAAACATATTTGATTGAAACAAGAAATGTTTGTACTTCAAAATTAGCAACCATTAATGAATAAAAAATCATAATATACATAACAAATAGATCAAACAACACCAGAGAATGACATGTTTTACTCCCACACCATGTATAAAACCAGAGCTCATTCCAAATCATTGTATTTGGAACTGTTCTACTGGTATCTATAGTGACCTGCACAACACTAGCTCCAACAATTAAAAAAAAAAAAAAAAAAGGGGGAAGGGGGGACATTCTGGTCCTGTTAAATGTTATCTCATGACTTGATTATTTCAGTCACTTCCCTAGCGGTTAATATTATAAATTTACAAACTTCTAAGTAAGTATGAACCCATCTTCACTGTTAACATGGAAAAGAATCTAAATCCAACATATCTCTCATGGTGAAGTCTTCTCATCGATATGCAGGTACTAATGAGGTCATGACCGCGATTAGTCCCACCACGTGAAGTGACAACAGCGTGGCCAGAATACTGAGAGGAACAAAAGACGGAAGACTGAGGCTGCAACACTACAGCCGGCGATGACGCAACTCCCAATCAGCTGACCCAATCCAGAACCGCTACCCCCGCATCATGCAATCTCTACCTGTCCCTGCATGACACACGCCCTTTACCTACACCCACAGCTGCCCAGTACCGTAATTTTGGTCCGTGCCACGCCTACCAGCCAGCAGTGGATAAGATAATAATGCACCTCATCAACGTCAGTGTTCCATTATCATACCTTATTCTGTATGGTAAAGCTTGATGGCGTAATGATCCTCCTGGCCGTGTGCTCAAGCTCTTTATTTACTCCATGAGTGGTGAAGGATTTATATATTCCTCTCAGTACACATGTATTCGCCAAATTACTCTCAGAGCGCTTCCCTGCTCTCGCTAGCCGAGCCGCCATCACCTCGCGGAAGAATACGTTTGTTTTCCTTCATGACGTCATCTCCGCGGATCTTTCAAAGTCATGCATTTTATGAACCCGATGCATTACACTGTGCACAAACGTTATATGTAACAGAGATAAGCTCGATATCCAATGAATACTGATTTCACTTCAAAATTTCTTACCTAAATATGACTGTGTTAAACATGCATCATATGATGTGTAAACTATTATCCAATTGTTTTTATCTCAATCAGATGTCCGATAAATCCAAATAACGAGAAAAATCTATTCCAGTTAAGAAGGGAGGAGATGCCTATAATTAGCATGAGTACTCTGAACACGTGTTGGGAGTTGCTCTAAGAATAATGCGGTCATTACTTCCCTCATGAATCTCTACTCATGCATCTATTATGTATGAAATGTTGAGAAGAAACAAACAGTTTGCTTCTAAGTATTGTTACATGCAATTTCCGTACAATGCATGACCAATATAGATTTTATGACTCAGAAACGTGAGCATGACAAACGTGCTGCCAGACGTACTTCTTTCCTTTCTTGCTCTTAAGATGAATCCTTTTTCTAAAACTAAATGCGAATGTAGGTATCAAATGAGTATGTGACTGAAAAGCATGGTGATATATTGATATATATGCCCGAAGTCTGGGAACTACTTTACTGTGCACGCGCGGTAAAACACGAGACAAGAAGGCGAAGACGGCAGTCACCACGTGGACCCCGCGAGGTGTGTATCTATTTGAAGTGGGGGTACAGAGGGGTTCCACTGTTCTGTTTGTTGTATGGGTGGCCTGCATTTTCAACTCTCAAGGTATTTTACGGTGGTAGCCATACATTATATGATATAAGAATTCGTTTCTAGTGTACGGAGATGCATTTCCACAAAAGATGAGGGGGCGATATGAGAGGTGAGCTTACCTCGACCTGCGCGGTGCAGCCTTCAGCCCTCAGGACTTGCAGACCGTCTCTCCGCCGCCTCTAAACCTTTATTTCCATACACTGAACTGTCCGTGGAGACTGAGCGATACCCTCTTCTCTCACATAATTGGGTTTGCTTTCCTTTCTAGTACGGATAAAGTGAACTCGATCTTTGAAACTGAAATTGTGTTCCGTATTTTCCAATGCTTTTATTAGAGCGCCGGTGCATGCTGCGGTGACTGAGATGACCCTGTTCTCGCGCGACACTACCTTCCTTCCTCTACCGCCCCAAGGCGGCTGTGGGCGGGGTACTTGGTGGAGAATAAGATATTTTACCGCGAGGCGTTGCATCTTGCCCGGCCGGGGAGGCGGGCCCTCCTTAAGCGTCAAAAAAGTTCAGTGCACGGCTTTGGTTGTGGGTCATTTCATCTTCACTGTTTCTTTTACTCGGAATGAATTCTTTGAGCGTTATTTGATATTCTTCATGAACAGCAGTGCACGTGTGGGTGATATCGATCCGGAGAGCATGCTATGCCGTTGCTTGTATAATGTGTGTACACGTAGTGGTCCGACTTCCAGCTGTCATTTCGTAATACACATCATAGTATCTTGCTTTACTTGATTTTTTTTTTTTTCCTCCCGCTCAATGCAGTGGTTTTGGTTTCCGGTATTCTAACATGGAAGTTTGAGGACGACGAGGTTGCTTTGCAGTGAGAATAGTTCCGTTTGGGCCATTTAAACGGAACTCAAGGGCGTTCATCTCGCAGCCTGTCAGTGTAGTAGCCGCAGCACCGAATACATGACCTGCGATAGTCACTGACGTTCGTGGAGAGCCACGTATGGAAAGCCTTACGTCATGTGTAGCACCCGCTCTTGCTGTACTTTGTAGTTACACCATCTGATAAGCGCGTTGATAAACGCACCGTGCGTCGGCAGTGTTGATGTTTGGTGTTGTAGGGTAATCTTCCTGCTATATATGGACTCCCGCTAATCCATCAAACAAAATCATTCTTGAGACACCTTAGAGTAGCATCCAAGGTAGTGGCAAGACTAGTGTATACCAGAAGCATGGATTGCCTGGCTTCCGGGGTAGCATGGGAGGCCTTGAATATAGTGTTTGAGGCGAGGCGAGCTACATAGGAAGTCACAGAGTGCAAGGAGAGAAAGGATTCAGTGACCTTGCTGCAGGATGCATTAGAAACAATGTGAAGGATTACTTCTAGAAGCCACAAAGGCCCATGGGACGCTGATGTCAACTTTTCCTACTAATGACTGAAATCTCGTTAATATGTGTGTGTGTGTGTGTGTGTGTGTGTGTGTGTGTGTGTGTGTGTGTGTGTGTGTGTGTGTGAGTGTTGTATCTATATATATATATATATATATATATATATATATATATATATATATATATATATATATATATATATATATATACTTGGATTATGAAAACGTTTCTAAAAATATCTCGGTAAAGCTTATTAACAGTAACAAAAATAAAAGTCTAAGGCCGAAACATAGAGAAGAATGATTATAGTAGAGAAGTTATTTGTGCGCTCACCCATACGAAGATTGTATTGTGTGAGGAGCATGACATGTAAATACATATGTTCATGATATGTTTGTGATAGAACACACGTACTAATGATGGCTGTTCGATATGGATAGTATCAGTGATGATGGTAACAGGTAGACATGTTTGTGATAAGTGACAGGAATGAGTATATAATGATGATAGCGATGCTTGAGGTGGTGGATGTTAAAGTAAATAAATGATAAGAGTAAGAGTAATGAATGCAGTGAAAGTAGTTACTGAAACTAATGAACTAGTGGTAAAATAATTTATTAATGACCATTACCAGAGTACTGTCA